>SNQJ01S0032298.1:105212-130928 GCA_010110895.2 Picea sitchensis
AGCCTCCCTTAAACTCTCATGTTGTCAAATCACTTTTCGGGAAGAGCCTTCCTTTAAGAATCATGTCTACCTCTCAGACCGCTACAACCAACACAGTCAACAATCAAAGACAATGGTCATCTACACTTTTCAGGCCGTTAGACATGTCAGCCATACCAAGATACCCTAGGAAAATTCCACCCAAGTATGAGAAGTGGTTGCCTAAATTCACCGATATTGATGCCATCAGTGTCGAAGAGCATATGAGCAAATTTTGGGCATTCTTTCAGCTTCACCCTATCAGTGATGATGCTGAAGATTTGGCCATGAAATTGTTCTCTGCTACTCTCTATGATGCCTCAAGGCGTTGGTACCTCAGCCTTCCTGATGGAAGCATCAAAACCATGGATAGACTTGAAGAGGCCTTCCTCAAAAGATGGAGCATCAAAGAAGACCCTAAGATGCTTCCCACATGACTGAATAGCCTTGCTAAGTATGAGAATGAGTCCATTCGGAAATTTCACACCAGATTCGAGACATTTCTACAAAGAATTCCCGCAAGCAATCACCCGAAAGATGACTACCTTGTCCATATTTACACCAGATCTTTCAATGGCCAACTAGGGTACCTTCTTAGAGACAAAAATCCCCAGTCCATTCAAGAATCCCAAGATCTCGCCACCAAGATAGAAGGGAACCTCCTTTCATCTAAAATTGAGCCTTTTGTTAACCTAAGGGGGAGAATAGATACCAAGCAAAAAATAGTACACAACGTTGAGTCTACTTCAGATCTATGTACCAGTATCAGCAAACTACAAGCCTCCATGGATGGCATCATAAAGAATCAAGAAGAAATGATGAGCCAGATTGTCAGACTTGAAAAATCCCAGATCCAAGCACCCAGGCCCCCGTTCAAAGGACAATTCTAGAAAGGGAACCAGTTTTACAAGCCAAAGAATGAAAACAAAGTTCCAAATACCTTGGCTCCTACGAATGTTGTTGATGAAAATCCTTGGTGCCTGGAGTACAGTGAAGCACATTGGGAGCATGAATGTCCTTATAACGTTGGCCATCAACAAGTCAACAACATGGATTGTTTCATGGGTCTCCCTTAGATAAATATCACAGATATAGAACATCAAGAAGTTGTAAAAGAAGCATCCAGAGCAGAAAGGATGGTGGTGATAAACAACCTGGATCAGGAATCACAAGAAAAGATAAAGAAACAAGAAGTCCAAGTATACAGAAGGAAGAACTCGAAACAACTTGTTGTTGATCAGGCAAAGCCCCCGCCTTTGGAGATACTTATGACCAATACATCCAAGCTTGGTAAGGTTGACCTAAATTTTGACTTTGAAGGGGCATTATCAAAAATGCATGTGAATGTTCCCCTCAGAGAAGAAATCAAGATCCCATCCATCAAGGAACGATTTGACACTTTCTTTTCGGGATCAGATGAACCTATGGACCCCCCTATTATGTTACAAGCTGACCATTTTAGGGTCCAATATGGTGAGAACCCTCCTTTCTTCATGACTTTGACAATGAACAACAAGAATTTAAATAATTGCATGCTAGATACATGTGTCGGTGCTAAAATGATGTCTCTTAAAGTCATGCAACAAGTGGGTTTGAAGGTCATTATGCCTTACAGGAATGTGTGTGGTTTTGATTCTAAAGCAATACCCACACATGGGGTGGTTGAAAATTTTGAAGTACGCCTGAAGGAATACCCAGAGAAGACAGTCCACATTGACATTGTGGTGGTTGATTTCCCAGACGTGTGGGGAATGTTATTATCTAATAAGTTTGGCGCAATGATAGGCGGTTCCCTTGAGATGGACCTCACATTTTTGTGATTACTTTTGAAATATGGACCAGAGGGATGTCTACTCAATGTGTCGATAACTGGGGACCATGTGCAAGATACTTTCCATCCCACCAATAATGACAAAACACAGAACATCATGATACAAACTCTTCAGAAATATTCTCCGAAAGACATGCCCTTTGCAACAGAAGAAGACTTTGATCAGATCGAATGGCCCAAGAAAGAAGAATACCAACAACTCCTAGATGAATTAAAGAACAAAGAAGTTGGGACGATGAAAATATTAAAGAAGAATGAAGATGACATACAAATCCACCTGTCTCAACAAGAAGTCTTCACAGCAGAAGCCCACCCACCTCCCTTAGTACAATACACCAGAGTTGTTCAGGGAACGACCAAATACAAAGTCAGAAAGTATAAGGAGTGAGATATGGTATGGATGTGGGACACTCAGAAAGGAGAGCCAACCAATGTAAAAGGAAGCACGTAGTCGTGGCTCGAACCCTTCAAAGTTGGAATGGAATCAGTTGATAACTCATACTACTTGTCCACTTTGGAAGGAAAATGGAATAGGTTGATAACTCGTATTATTTGTTCACTTTGGAAGGAAGAAGGTGCTCATTACCTATCAGCGGGCACTTTCTTAAACCCCACCAAGGTGGGGAACCTGACTTCACGTAGGTGAAGGTAAGATATATATATATATATATATATATATATATATATATATATATATATATATATATTATCAGAGTATAGGACCTCACAGACAAGACACATGGTATTGCCACCCTTGTATATATATGTCTATATATACAAGGTGGCAATACCACCCCATATTTGTTACCGATGCCCCTATCGAAGCTGGATGCCTGTGTCATCCTAAAGATGCTTGAGGTTCTCATGCACTCTAATGTGAGCACATGTCCCCGACTTGGATCCAGATGTTATCCCCATTTCTAGGGATAACTAGGAAATCATGTCTCAAGGCCCACAATGGCCCCTAGACATGGACCACCTGGAGCAATAGGATTGACCTTAGCATAGACCTGAGGGCCCATATTTTTCTCTTCTATGTAGACTCGTCACAGAGCGACCCATTACCATCGGCCCTGGTCTTGTATCTAGAAGGCCTTTGCTCAATGAGGTAATTAGTCCAAGTATCATGGTATGTGTCACTTTGATCATTATAACCTTTAGATATACGCATCTTACTCCTTTTATTTCTAACAACTACTTGGATCTTACATTAACCTACTTGACCATGGTTGGGGATTGACAGGGTGTCCTAGGAAGCCTGCACTCCATAGGTTTTGGTTTTCTACCGAGGGATTTATGAAGAGCCATCAACTCTCCCATCATATCTTCACTTTTCATCTTATCTCCTGGCCAATTCATCCCATTCCCCTAGTCTCACATTAGGATGATCTGTTTGTGGGATTTCACATTATCTCATGGGAAGAAGGGGCTGTAAGGTGCAAAGTGTAACCGGTAAAAGATAAAATCCATAAAGAATGAACTAGATACATGCCTTGCCTGTGGATCCCCGAAGGCAATACAAAAATCCTCCTAAGAAATAAGAGGGGTTCAAGAAAATAACAAAAACAGACCTAGCTAAGAGGATAGCTGGTCTCATCACGAGCCTCTATTATGTTCATGGTACCTAACAACATGACATTGCCACTATCCGGTTACTAATGCTGTGGTAGTGACCTTTGGTTGCATGGGCTAAGGAAAGGGGGTCTCACACGAAGCTAGCTTTATCATCTCGCGGAAAGTGCTTGTGGGTAACACTCTCAGCTCTGGTCACCACACCAAGGCAATGTCCTCTAGTTAGTCCTTGAAATAAAAAAAGGAAAGAGCAAATAAAGAAAATAAAAGAATAAAGGAAATAAAGGGCTTGGAAAAAATTGCATCCATGACGGGTACAACTCGCCTTCTACAAAGGCACCCATGGGTAATATCATGCATCCCTGTCTCTCACTCTACCTATATATCAAGACATCCCTTGACCACATCACTTCGTTTTACATGGCCTTGATGATACCCCTTGGAGACTTTCCTTTACTTATGGATACTGACCCAATAGGGTGTTTTGCCTTTTTCTTCAGCCTTGTATTGTAGGTCTTTGTAATATCTTTGAGCTATTGAATGATATATTAGGGTTTTTATGCATATGTTTGATAACATTAATGATGAGATGTGATTAACATTGCTATGATCCTTGTGACTAATGAGTCCATGGAGGGCGAAGTTGTTTATGTGTAGGACCATGCCCGACGGACAGATACCACGTGGACCGGTACACATGGGGGGATGATCAGTTCAGACCTCCATGGGGCTGAAGATCCCATCAGATGGTTGTTGGGACCCCATTAGGGGCAGAGATAGGACAGTGTTTGACCAAGATTTTTCACATGAGAAGAAGAAGGACGTTCCATCAGGGACACTTTAGCTGAGCCCAGCCCAGGGGGATTGACCCACTTCCAGTGGAACATTTCCCTTTGATGGCCCAGGACGTCACCTAGGAGCCATTGACATCACCTTCAGCATGTGGCATTTTGACAGGGCAGATGGCACATGTGGCATGATTGGGAGGCCCAAAGAGGGCCAACGTTTTGTCATTTTGTGTTGCATTTTGCCCTAAAAGGGGGCTAACGTCTCCCTCAGTAGGGATTGATGTCTTGCTTATGCTTAGTTAGGGATTTGATTTGACATTTTAATGTAAAAACAGTATGATTTTGGTTTAAATCCTTGTCGGCTAATTTTTATGACCTAAAATTAATTAAAGGTCACGATATAGTATATATTGAGGAGTTTTATCCTCATTTTGAAAACTGAAAACTCACTCTCCTAGTGAGGTCTGATTTTTGCGCCCTATTAGGGTTATTGGCTATTTTGAGGAAGGTGCACTTGTTTGGAAAGGAGATTTTTGGCAATTTGTGGTGTTTTTCTTGAAGGAAGGTTTACAACTAGGGTTTGCATGCTATTTTCTTGATGATTTGTAAGTATTTTCCTGCAAAACTTCTTGATTGAATGCTTGTAGTTTAATTTCTTGCATTCTATTTATATATATACATTGTTGAATCAAAACCCTAGGGGACAAACACACAAGTAGGTCGTTGTCTCATGTCCCCTAATAGAAAAACCTTTTAAGCCAGTAAAGAAGAAGAAGAGAGCCTAGCCATTGCTACACTCATTCTATCTTCTTCCCTTAAGCTAGTCGTACTTTTAAATTTCAAGAGAAAGAGGACATCCCAGGCCTAGGTTATCTACACCTAGGGTTGTTTTTCTTTTAGGGTTTGATGAAAGAGCCTTGCCTTTGCAACACTCTCCCTCTTTAAACTCTCTTGTCTTGATTTTGCTTATCCTTGAGCTAGTTGTTTGTCGGGAATGAGGAGAGAGCACGAGGCCTTGCTTAAGCAACACCGGAGTGAGCCTCTCCCCCCTAGGGTTCTGTCGTCAAGGCCCTGCCATTGTAGCACCTTGAAACCTTTCCCTCTTGTCCTTTAAATCTCATCCTCTTCAACTTGTGCATCCTTCTCCTTTTGACTCCATAACCCTAGGCACTGGTCTTAGCCTCCAACATTGAAGTGAAAGTGATTGAAACAACTCTTAAAACTCTTGAATTTGAAACCCTAACTAACTAACTAACCCTAATAAGGTTGACATCACACTTGGTTATTCCATCTTGACACAATACTTTCTATTGATAAGCAATTAGATGGTATTTTAAATCATTTATTGAGTAAAGGATTGATTAAATACATTGTTGGCTACATCATCTCAATATTTATCGATGAATTGATATTTTTCCACTGCTATATTGATAAACACTAATCTCATTGATATCTATTGTTATAATTGCTAATCTATTAATATCAGATAGTTATATGAAGTACTAACCCACTGAATTATAGCTTGCATATATTATTTTTCTATTGTCTTGTTCCGGGCAGGTGTTCTCATTTGGGGCTACACTTCATTATTGGTTGATTAGCCAGACTATCTAATCTTGGTGGTAACCTATGAGGAGGAACTTTTTACTTTGACATTTATACTCTGACCTCTTCAAAACCCCAGGTTACTGGGGACGTCTCCCCTAGGCTAACCTCCCTAAATAGAAAGAACCTCCCCATTGAGGTGACATTGGGTGGGGTAGGTTCATGTTACGCTAGTTTGGGACTCAGTCTTCTAGCCATTTGACCTACCTACAAACTGTGTGATAACAGGGCCTAGATGATTTAGAGTTCTCTAAGGAATGGGTAGGTTCATTAGGTGCCTTTGCCACGGCCAACCAGTGGTCAGTAGAAAATCTAGTTGAGAAACTGAAACAGAGAAACCTGTTGGTAGGGATATTGCAAGACCAGATAATGACTATGGAACAAGATGTGAGAAATAATATGAATAGAGAGTTTGAAAAAATCAAAGCCTATGATAGACATCAGATCCAACAGCGAAAAGCTAACCCTGATGAGCTCTATCAAAATTCACAGGCCAACAGAGGATTGGTCACTCAACAGAAAGAAATTATCAAGCAATTACAATCCAAGATATAATTGACTAAAGGTACAGAAGTAGAGATGGAATCTTTCCAGGCTCAAGCACTAGGAGTACATGAAAATCTAGAATCAGCCCAGCAAGATCTCTTTACAAAAGTGGAAGCCATCCAAAATTTTTACCAAGTAGTAGATATTTCCCTGAAGAACATATATATTAAATAAAGAGAAGCTCGCTTAAATCGAGCTAAGTTTCAAGAGGCCATCTTGTTGGTACCAAAATATCATATATCTAAAGTTCCTCAAGTATCTCTTTCTGAGCAAACCAGAGGCGACATAATTTTGAAGGCTTGGGAAACAGATCTGGCCAAAAGAAAAATATTGGTCAGAGAGATAAACAAAGATTTTCTAGAAGAATTATCTTCACTAGACAAAGGGATACTTGATTTTGAAGGAAATACTATCTCTGAAGCCCTGGGACAAATTGGCATAGCAAAGAACCAATATAATTCCAGGACAAGCAAAGAAGAATCCCTGATGACCATCCAGAAAATGAATCAAATTGATCTTCTCCAAATAAATAAATGGATAGTAAACCCAATCTTACAGTTACAGGTCACATCTTTAGGAGCAAAGAAGATACAGGAAAATTTGTCTCAGGTAGAAAGGAAGTTGTACACTTTTGAGGCAAATGAAGCAACTGAACATTCTGGGTTGGTGGTAAAGTTAGTGAGTAGATGCATCTAATGTGTCGAATATGGTAAAGAAAGCACATTTGGAAGAAAGTAATAAAACGTGCACGTACTACTCATACATGTGAAGATCAGACGCCATCTGTCTCCGGGATAAAGGATGAGGAGAAGAAACGTCTCTGCCATCAGACGAAGAGATAGAGGAGAAGGCTAATGGAACTTTTCAGTTTTTACATGTTGTAATCTTATTCAAAAATATTTACTATTTTTAAATTATGAGAAGTCCGACCGTTTGGGGGTTGTGACAGTTTTGTATAAAGGCATAGATTGAATATCTATTGAGGTTTGCTTATTGCCGATTGTAATAGAGAAAACTCTCATTAGTATTAATACAAGTGCAGAGAGAGATGCCAAGTTTTGTTCAATCTGGGTTATGTGTTTCTTTTGTTTTCCATTTCTCAGCATTTCTTTATGTATTCCTTGATAAATGTTTGATTTCAATTTAGTACAACAACTATTGTAGTCTTATTGTATCAGTAATCTATTAAGTAAGCAGCTTTTCCTCTGCATTTACTATGAGTAAATCAAGACTTGCTTGATGTGTGGGTTACTGTATTTTATGCTTTATTCAAGGTTACATTTTCTATTTTCTTCTACTGGAACAAATTGAGACTCTTCAATAATTGATGATTTTCTTTGTTTTACAGTTTTTTATCTTTCTATCACACCTTTCAACATTACAATTTCGACTCAGACACGAAATACGACCTCTGTTTTGTCAAACTGTTAATTTCATTTAAGGAATTTTTCTCATATAACTAAGGTAGAAAAATCACTTTAAAAATACACTATCTTAAACTTTCCTAGTGTCTGACATTATTCTTTGAGCCTTAAGTTTAATATCAGGACCAATGGGATGCACACACGGAACTAAGGTTACATATTTAATTTCACGTATAGTTGTTTGTTGTGGATTGTTATAAGAGAACATGCTTATATAATTTTCATTAGTGCACGATAAGCCAAGATCTTCCATGATGATTTTTGACATTACACTTGGACCAGACCCACCATCTATTAGGAAACAATGAGCTATTTTATCCATAATTTTTACAAAAATATAAAAAGGGGGATTTTTTAGAGGGTTCCTAAAATTATTTACACCTATTTTATTTACAGTTGAATCCTCTTCTTTTGACTCTTCAAAAATATTGGCTATGGTAGAGACTTTACCTTCCATAAAATTATTGAGATGCTTTTGTTGTTCAGGGACAAAAACCATGTCCAAAAGAGTAGAATCAGCCTTGATATTAGCCAATTGGTTAAGGATGTTGTATTTGGAAGAGGAAAGAGGAGAAGGCATCCCTTGATTTTCCAAAACTCTGACATCTTGCGTATCGATACTTTGAGAATATGTGCTTGGTGTGGAAGAAGTATGAGGGGTATCATATTTACCCATGGTCGTGTAATTTGTTTTCCTGGTATTGATTACCATAACATCCTCAGGTTCAACCCAATCTAGAACCGTGATTGTGGTATCGGGCCTCTTGCCAAAGATATTATCTCTGGCATTTTTCTTAACTTCACAAGTACTTTCTTCATGATTTTCTTCACGGAAGTTACACCAATTGTGAGACATAATGGCCTTTGGCTGAAAATATTTTTCATTAGGATTCCTAAAAGGCATTGAGGAAGAAGAAGATTCCCTAGGGACAGGGGAAGAAACACTTCCCTTTCGTTCGTAGGATATCATCCTATTGTTCATATCTTGCATGAGTTGTAGGAGGGTAGACATATATGTTTGCTTGACCGAATCCCATTTAGGGAAACCCATTCTTTCGAGTTGTTCTTATTCTAGATAAGTATGAAGAGCAGAGCCAATATTGTCAATAGCCTTTTCTTTGAGTCTATGACGATATGGGGAAGGTAGTGAATTGTAATAATGCATGAAAGCGACTTGATTTTGTAGGTGGATTAGTTCAGGGATATGATTATATAATTTGGTGAAGAGAATGTTAAAATACTTAATGGTTTCACCATATTTATAGGCAATGTTGTTGTATTCCCTTAACTGCTTAGCTGGACTATTGCATTGTCCATAAGTGGACTTGAACCAATAAACCAACTCTTCCCAAGTGGAAAGAATTTTGGGAGGGAGGTCAAAAAAAAAATTCGCAGCTTTCCCTTCAATGGAATTGACAAATAGACGCATGCAAGTGTCGTTATCATTGGCCCCTATGTTATGACAAGCATTGGAAAATGTTACTAGGTGTTCATTTGTGGTAACAATATTATTTCCCGAAAATTTAGGTAAATGTTCCTTAAACTTCGGTAATGGATGAGTATTCGATGCCAGATCTAGGGGAGAGGACACGTTCCATGGGGTATTCATAGCATCTTCTTCGAACTGAAAAATCCCATGTTTCTTTATCACTTTAGTTGGATTGGTAGTGGATTGAACAAGGATCTGATGGTTGTATATATGACCAAATAATGACGAAGCATAAGGTTGGGAGGAGGAGGCACCTTCGATTCCACTACCACTACCCGCAGATGTTGTGTCAAAGGTAATAGGTATAGTTGATGAAGGTGAACTAGCATAATCAAACAAAGTTCTCCTTAGAGAACTTTCTTGGGTTGAAAAAACGATCTTCATCCTTCCTATTTCAAAAATAGGAGTAGTTTCAGGGGACAATCCTCTTCTTATTCGTGAGATGCGAGGATTTGAGGACATGAAAAAGAAAAACAAGTATTTAGGAAGAGAGAGGTTACATCTGATTTTTGGGCTGCCTTTGCCTGGCTTCCCAATGTTCACGAATACTTATATCGCTTTCAATTACTTCCCAAGAGCATTCAAGTTCAACACGAGTACTAGCAGTTTATAAAATAGTGTTGAATAATGTCAAAGCAATGCTAGTTTGGTCATTACGACCGTTTCCAATATTGGGTTGTCTTGTAACAGGTACTGTCATGGAAAAAATCATTCAAGGAGTATTTAGACAAAACAGAAAAATTTGAAGATAATCGTGAATACAATCAACCAAAGAGATATGGAAGATCTCCCTAGTATGGTCGCCAAATAAATGTTGAGGAAAAGGTATGGAAAACCTTACCCAAACATTTTTTGATCTTACCAGGCTAAGACAAGATAGTTGGGAATGTTACTCGGGGTTTATAGCCTCAAAAACAATTGCGTAATCCACAAAAATTAAGTACAAAGGATAAAGGTTGGTTTTATGTGTTAAAATATAACAATGTAAAAGAAATAACTTAAGCAAAGTTACATGAATGTGTACAAAAATTATACAAATGTGTACATGGAGCTAAAAGCAAAAGAATGAATCGGATCATTAAAACACATGTGTGAGACTGAAACCGTAATATAATATTTCATTCTGAGATACAAAATTGAATTCTCTCTACAAACCCCTGTGAGGGTAGGGACCAAAGTCAAATCTAGAAGCCTTCGATGGGAACCATACAAAAAGAATCTAACAACAAGAAGGAAACTGAAGCTAAAAATCTGGACCAGCCTGCCACAAAATGTTGTCGCTTGAATCTATAAGATATTCTTTATCAGCCATGAAATTCAATTCATGCACAAACAAAAATAAACAGACTGCCAAAGATAAATCATAAACCTTTAAAACAAGTTGCTGAAATATGTGATTCAGTTTTCGAATCATGTTGCCTTCAATAAGACCCTGTTGTCATCAAGATAATTAAGCTCTCTAGTAAAATCAGAATGAATGAAATTTGAAAGTATCTCACTAGTATAGAGCAAACCTTATGGTTGTAGTTCTCCTTATATTATCTCCCATTTGTCTCTTCATCTCATTGAGCTTTTATTCCTTCTCAATAAGTTAGGGTAGTTCAACTACCTTTCTTTAGTTAAGTCAAATTAGCTTAACTAATTAGTTGAGACAAATAATAATAGTATATATAAATAAAGGTCTTAATTAATAATAACTAAATAGGTGGGACCCCTTGTGACTCCCAATTATTTCTTTTAATAATCATCAAGCAATAAAATATAAAACTCAATCATTTGATTCCAATATATCCTCCTTCTAACTCTCGTTTTCATAATTATGATCAAATGTTTTAAATATCAGCAAAATATAATATGACCATATCCAAAAGTATCATATCCATGTTGTCCCAAAAAAAACGCCCCTAACATATGCTTGTTGTCCAAAACTTTGTCAAAGTAAAAATATTGTCTTTATCATAAAAAAATAACATTAACCATTGTCAAAAACCATATTTACTGTGGGAGGCATTTGGCCTCTTTTCATTGTTGTCCCCTTTTGATTTTTTTGTGGTAGCCTTTGGCTAGTTGGAACCTTCAGGATGACCTACACTGATAACATGAAAACAATCATCCTTAAGATGAAGGCAGGAAGACACAAATTTGGAAGATTCTTTGGATGAGCTAGAGGGAGTGGCTACTCCTTTTCTCTTGTCCTGCACATTCTCGAGAAAATTTGTTTTTAACCTCTTACTGGCATGAGATGACTGCACCGGTGAGACAACATGATCAGCTTGGGAAATTTGATTCTTTGGTGGTGGATTGGGTAATGGAAAAAAAGCAATGCCAACTGTGGTGATGAAAAACATGCTGGTGGAAAATCTCTTGCCAACCATCGTTGGCAGGAGGTTCTGGTCGCATTGATACATGAGGAGGGACTGAGATGACAGAAAAATTTTGATGTTCTTGGAAGGGTGGTCTTTAAGGTCGGGGCTGAAGGTTCCCTTGGCCTACTAGGTTGAATAACCCAGCTTGAAAAACATGGTTCAATTCCTGGGGGTCATCATCAAAATGTATGGAGAACTGAGGTATTCTATGACCCCTCTTCCAATTTCCCCTGCCTCTATTACCTCTGCCATTACTACCTCTACTAAAAAATCTCATCCTGAAGCAATGTTCCAATTAGTTATGAAAACTCTTTATATTCCATGCATCAACCCTACCTAAATAAAATCAAAGGTTGGCTCTATCATCCTCAACAGAAGCACATGCAATCAATCCATTCATCATATTACTCAAATCAATAATTAATTGCTATTGAACATGGAATGATAGGGTTATTGGGAATATAAAGGGTTGGTAATGAACAAAAAGTGGTAGCATGGACGGGGGCCACCAGTGGATATTGTTCAAGCAACATAGATGCAACTTCCATATCAAAACAATACTTTCAATTCCAATTTAAACACCAATCACTTCCTTCTCCTTTTTATTATTTCTTTTGAAATGTCATTTACAATAACAGAACAGGGGATTAAAATGAATCTGGGAAGATGGTGGGCTTGTAAGGAGAGAAAAATGGTATAATGAACGAGAAATGAAATGGACATTGTTCCATTAAATAAAATAACATTTATTCTTTTCACATAACATACTCTTAATTGCCAAAAACATTTTAAATTGTAGGAAATCTCAAAGTTAAAGCCACAACAACTTCTACATCAAACCCAAAGCAAAATTTCAGGACTGTCATACTCAACCAGTCAATTCCTATATTTCTTCTTCGAACAACAACACAATTTATACACAGATTGTCCATAATTCCAACTATCAACGATCATATACAGAGTGCTTAGAGAAGACATTAGGAGGCCAAGAAAAACAACATGCCATTGAACTTTAACATTTACATCAACCAAATTAAATTTATGTACAATAGGATGGGTTCGAGATCCTTTATTTATTAGTTGGTTTCTTTTCCTTTTCCCAAAAATCAAATGAATCCAAACATCACCGAGTGAAAAACAACTATAACGAATTTCTTCCCACAGTATAATTTATTTCTTTTATTTGCAGAGTTATTTTCGTATAATGGAGCATCAACAGAATTATTTCCATATATTGAAATGGAGTGTAACGTGGCCAACAAATATTCAACATACGAGGCTGGTATCTACTTCCAGTATTTGCTAAGTGACAGGTCGGATTCAAAACCCTGGTGTTCTTTTCTTTTATTCACTATACAGTCTTCAAAATGACCAAAACTCATGTAGGTAATCAGCCAATGGACCAAGGAGATATGAAAGTAACGAATCTTTTCACACATAACCAATTCAAAACCCAATTTCAAGTTTACAACAGTCACGACAAGGGAGATCAGTGTCTAAACAGCCAGGTGGGTGAGACAACTTGACAAGCGGAGTTTGTAACATGAAACCAAAACCTCCAACAAGGTTTGACATAGTTACTTCCAAGGTGGACATGAGGTAAAACACAACTTTGCATTCATTCAAACTGTGAAATTGCAACTAATTAGGGAAACAACTTCTCATGAGTAGAGAAGGAGGTAACAATATTCCATTAAAGGAACCCGGAACTGACCTTATCATTTGTTTACCATAAAACCCTCCAGAATTCTATCTCGGGATGTGGGTGGTAACAAACAAAAATTTCCATAACTCTATCAACAACAAGGAGCATAATAACCAGTCATCCACCCCAGGCGCAACCGTAATCGAATACTTTCAACATGAAGGAGCATTTAAACAAATTCCAATTTGAAACATTCGAAACGCCAACCAATATCATTTGCATAGACATAATACACATCCAACCACATATCTTTTAGAAAGCAAGCACTCTGCATACGAATTCTAAGAACCAACACTGAGATTCTATCCAGAGCGAGGTTAGAATGATGAATGGAAGGGAGAGAGTCACCATACCTGTGAGGAAAGAGCCGAAAAGAACTAAGGACCACCACTATTCTCTAACGGTCGAGTGAAACAGAGGCAAACTAGCCAAAGAAACCAAATGTGTGACAAGGTGAGGGTGGTGAGCTTGAGGTGGGTAAGAATGTCATGCATTAAATGCACTTCGCTTCTCCACCCACTCATTAATTTCCATCAACCATAGCTAGGGTTGAGTGCATCCAAACTTCGTCATTTGCATTAATCGAGTTTAATTCAAATCCAACATGTCACTTCATTTTGCAAAATTGAAACAAAAACCCTCTATACCATAGTTTTATACCAGTATCAATTATATAATAGGTCCCATATTTCTAAGAAGTTCCACTTTGCAAGGATCAATTGACCTCAAACAATTGAATAAACCATAACTATTGTCCACATAATATAACCAATACCACGAATGCAATATGTTATAATCAAAGTGAGTGTGAGTTGAAATCTGAATTTTAACCATATGCTAAAGAAGATGTATAGCAGTTATAACCAAAGTCCTTGTCACTTCCCTTTGACTTTTAAATTTCCATCCCTTATCATCATTGATTGCATGTGAAACTTTGTTTGAATTCTTGTGTTTTCTCAAACTGTAATATGTTTTGTAAAGTTGTCATGAATGAAATTGAGAGAAGTGTTTATTTTTCACCATGATCTACAAGGGGGTCCCACCTATATAGTATATTATTAAGTATATGTATATAAATAAATAGGCATTGCAACCCATTTGCGGGCAGGGGTTTTATGTTGCGCTCTTGGGCGTCAACACGTTGTATTTTTAGTTGATTGGTTCGTTGATGTATTTGGTCAACATCGGACCAGGTATTTATTTTGTTGTCAACTCTCTTAGTCAATTTATGGTGCCGCCTCAGAGAATGCATTGGATGGAAGTAAAATGTGTGCTCAAGTTCCTTAAGGGTACGGTGGATTATGGCCTAAACTTTGAGAGAGGGGATGGAGTCAGATTGATTGGCTACAAACACTGATATTAGGTTGCGTCGTTGACAGGAAGAGTACCTCGAGTTATTGCTTTGACTGGGCTCAACAGTTGTGTCTTGGTTCAGTCGGAAGAAAAAGTCAGTGGCTTTGAGTTCTGCATAGGCTGAGTATATGGAATCCAGTGAGGCCAGTTGTGCATACATATGACTTCACAAGTTATTGGTTGGGATATTTGGTGTGTATTTGAGGCCCATGGTAATTTATTGTAACAATCAGAGTTGCATAAAACTCTCTGAGAATCCAATTTTTCATGGGAGATCCAAACACATCGATATTTAATATCAGTCCATCTGAGATTATGTTCAGATAAGGGCAATTGAGCTACAATTTATATCCACTAATGAGCAGGTAGCGGACATCCTCACTAAGGCTTTGGGAAGAGGCAAGTTTATACCCTTCAAAGAGAATCTAAGAGTGGCGAGGAACACTCTCCTGAGTAAGAGGGAGTGTTAAATAATTAAAAACTACCAAGCATAAGTGTTTCTCATAACTAAAGTGCTTAGGGGTGAGAAAGTGTCCAATGTAGTCCCTACTAAATTAACTTTGTGTGATATGAAGTTAAAAGTGCCTTTAGGGAAATTTGATGAAGTGGGTGACTAAAGAGAGTTTTAATCACAACCATTGATCTAATTTCATCTCCACCATTGGATCATGTGACTCTTCAACTTCCCTTATTGAGTCAAATTAGGGAAAGAACGTGCCCCCCTTTTGGCATTCTTCATGAGCATTTGAGAGTGCAAGAGAGAGAGCTGAGAAAGGAGGAAGAAGTCGACTTGCAGAGCTAGAGCCACGATTTCCAAGACAAGGAACTAGCACGCATTTTGAGGAGGCAAATACAACATGAGAAGATTACTATATTGTATGGATTGAGACAGACCATGCACTGTTGGAGGGCACAAAAATCTAGAAAAATCGTTGCACAATTTCCAAGGTGAGTAATGGCATAGAAATCGAGGAATGTAGCAGGGAAAAATTTATGAGTTGTTTATACAATTAGCAGGCATGTTTTTCGAGGCATTGTATAGAATTTATTGATGGTACAGTCATACTATGTATAGATTTCTGGGCACAGAAATCGAGGAGTTGTATTGCATGATTTTCTGGGCTCTGTGGAGTTGCACGGATGTCGAGATAAGTCTGATTTTTAATGTTGTTGACATCTGTTATAAAGAAAAATTCTCAGAACTCAAGAATAATAAAAATCCTCCCCTCTCTCATTGGTTTTCCCCTTGTGGGTATTTCCAGGATCTCGTTTTGACCAAAATATCTATGTATTATTTTATGGGTGTGCTTTTATTTTTGTTTATTGTTGTAGCAGACTTCATGAGTTTCCTGTTATGAGCTATTTATTTTTTGCTAACTAATTTGCAGCTGAAAATGCAATGTGAGTTGGTTATTAAACTATGAAATGTCTCATTGAGACTTGAAACTGGGTTGGGGTCTGAATTTTCTACAAGGCTTGTAGAAGAAGCAAGTTGCCAAGCTTGCAGAAGAACCAAGCTATCAGGCCTAAAGAGTGAACTCTTGTGTGAGTTGCATTGCAGTGGCAAGGTTGTTGCTAGTTATTTTTCTTGGTATTTCCCTAACAACGAGTTCCCTTGATTCCCCAGTAGTGAGATTCTCAATTACCTATGCCCAAAAGGCCTTGATAAAAAAAATGGTATAGCCCGATGGACTGAAAGTAGTGAAGGGGATATTTTCCTTGGGTTGGGCAGGTTGGTGGAAATCGAGATAGTTGTAAGAGAATACCAATGAGTTATGTATTTATGTTTTGGGGCTGAAGTGCCTATGTATCTACTTTTTGGGGCCATAGTGCTTATGTATTTATGGTTTTTTAGGATGGAGTGGCTATGTATTTATATTTAGGTTAGAATGTCTATGTGATGTTAGGCTAGAGAATCTATATGTTGATTAAAGGTCGGAGAGCCTAACTTTTTAATTGTATGAACAACATATGGTGTTGTGCACTAAGGACATTGCAAAAATAAGGGGGAGGGAAATGTAACATCCTCGATTCTAATCCCCATGAATTATAATGTAATTGTATAAATGTGAATTAGGCTAGTGAGTCAAGGTGTTGGGGTGAAAAAATCATATTGATTTAATGTGGTCGGGGACTGTATTGCATATAATGAACAATGAAATAATTAATAAAAGTAATAATCGTTGGTTGTGATACGAAAGGGATGCATAACCATGGGGGGCTATAATTCCACAAGAGATAATTATTATCATTGTATATAACTTTCTAATTGATGTGGAGTGTTCTAATTGTATATAACATTCTACTCGTTGAAGAAGCTAAGGGTATAGGAAGACTCTCCTAACCCTACCACACCTTTTCCCTGGAACGGTTTTCAATTTTGGACAAGTTTCAGAAATTAGGGTTTCTTCATACTAGGGTTTCTGCATAAACCCTAAAAGGTGACACCATCCACCTTGCTAGAGGACATTGGGAAAAATAATACCATCTAGAAGCTCACCCTAGGAGGGTACATCTAGTCCCTAGATCAGAATTTCGAAATTTGAAGTTTAAGAAATTAGGGTTTCCTCATAAAACCTAGGTTTGCAGTACCAGTATCAGTTGCAGTTGCAGTATCAGTTGCAGTGTCAGTTCCGTCATGCCAGTTGCAACACCAGTTGCAATGAAAGTTTTTGTGAAGTGTTGGGACTGATTTTTTATTGTCCTAGTGTGCCTTACCCTAGAAAATCTCCATCTACCTTTAGATTGCAAATTGGAGCACCTTTGAAATTTTAAAGGTTTGTTATTGCTTGCTGCCACTGCCAGGTGGTGCCACTACCTGCTAATATTGTTGGAGATATGTACTTACATATGTTTAAAATGTATCATTATCTTAAGGGTATTTTCAGGAGAAGGGATCTTTTGTCCAAACAACAATCGTAGATCCAAAAGGATCTTAGATCCAACCAGGTTTGATTATTTTTATATGCCTCTATTTGTTATGGCATTATTGTGATCTTATGAACATCTAGTTTGTATTTTGATTTAGTGAAGTTATGACTATCATACTAACCATTGGTCAAAATTAAAGTCAAAGCATTAGATTGATTAAGGTTGAGATTATAGAGTTTATTCTCTAACTCATATTTCTGTCAAGAAAGCATATTATCTTACTTAAAAGGACAAGTTGAAGAGAATACTTGTCACCTTGAGTGAAGGAGACTCGAAAGAAAAGAAACAACACTCATTCTTTAGGACAAGACTCCAGGTTCTGGGTTTGATTGATTAAGTTGATAAGATTCAAATTTTCACATATCAAGTTTGATAACTACCACATTGCAAGTAAACACTATAGTTGTGATAGCAATCTTTGAAAAGTTTTTGAATACTTCGTAGCATGTGAGAACTATTGAGATAAATGCTTATTGTAATTATTTACTAGATATAACTAACATCTCCTCTAAGAGAAACTTCTTGTTTTGTTTCCAGGTTTCCATGGAGGAATGATTGATCACAAAACTAGAATAGTTTTTCTCTCATTTCTTATTATTGTATTTCTTATTTTTGGCTATTGTTCTAGGTAGGTCACAAGTGATAGCTCTGAAGGAGCTTCTGTGAAAATTGTTGTCGCTATTGTTTTTATTACTATTATAAAGAGTATTATTCTTGTCTATTGTTTCTCCCTTGTTGTTCTTGTTCCAGGCAGGTCACAAGTGATAACCCTGAGGGAAGCTATTGATCTAGATGGATCTCATTGGCCATCCACCTCTTCCACTGAATCACCATTTTGAGCTTATGGTTTTGATAAACCATGATATTCACCCTTTTGATGTGGATTGGAATGTAATGTCATCTTCATTTGTTAATTACAAACATCATTTAATGATTTCCTAGTGGTCTTATGTACATGCCTACAGCATAAAATTAATGCACCAGATCCCATTAGAACTCTGCAGTTAAGTGCGCTCAGGCTAAACAAGTACTGGGATGGGTGAGCGCCCAAAAAGTCCTAATGTTTTGCATGCCTATGGAATTTTATAAACTTAGTCCAATTTATCCCACATGCATCATGGGAATTGTTCTCCTCTCGCTCTCTCATATATAATTGAGGTGAAGGAGGCCCTTTAAGCAAGCAATGGAGTGTGATGTAAAGCTTCTTGTGAATGAAGTGTATCCAACGTCTCTTTCTTTTTAGAGATAAGCTACCCCATTTTTCCAGTTTGTGTTCTACAATGTTTTTCTATCTTATTCAGTAATAGAATTTGGGTTTCACTGTATTTCTGTGTTCTCTTCCATATTTGTGTATATTTCATTGTTATATCTCGATTATATTTTTTCCTTCATGTCGTTCTCAAAATAATCTGGATCAGCTATAGTGACGGTTGCAGGAGAGAACATATTATATGATCTTTATTTTGAGACATGTAGAAGACTATCCAAATAAGAATTTGTATACACGACCATATACATCCATGTACCAAAAGAAGAAGAAGACAAAGAAGGGTCATTTTGCAAGATACAGAGTATCTCATATAGAGATTGATTGTAAGGAGCAGAAGGCTCCAAAGATGACTGAACAAATATCTATGGTGCAGTTGATCACTCTTTAGAGCATCAAGAAGAGTTAGTAGAGACAGAATGGCCTACCTAGAATCATTGTAGTAACCAGGAAGAGACCAGCATGGTCCTGTGACACTTTGCAAGATGAAAATCCATATAGCATTGATGAGCCATATCATGAGGAGAAGATGGCTCCACTAGTAGTGAGGCAGGACGCCCCACCAAGTACCAACTCAGAAGGAGCTATATTTCAAAGGGATTCATCCCTCATGATTTAGTAAGGAGGAGCATTCTCCCTAAGACCATTCATAGAGATGTACAAATCTTGATTTGTGTCCAAAGGATTCTCCCAGCAAGAGGGAAAAGACTATGACCAGACACTTGCTCCAGTAATCATAAGAACTATAAATAGAACAACCATGATCCATTAAAAGAGTTTGATGCAATATGAGATTCAGAGGGAGCAAATGAATTGGTTATCATGATGGAGTAGAGGATCTACTCTCAGAGTTCAATAGCTACAATGAGAATGGAGCAATCATTCTCAGTTTCAGAAAAAGCAGTAGCAAGTGCAGAGTCCCAGTTCTAGAAGGAACAGTTGCAGAGAGAATAGAGGACATACTCTCAAACAATGAGATAGATAGTTCTTTGCAAAAAGCACATTGAGCCAACACATGATTGAGCAGATTGAGTTGCAATTGAGCAAGTGTACCAGTTTGGTACAATTTGATGTGAAGATTTGGTTCATTGATATATTTGAAGAACCAGAGGATAAATATATGTTTTGTGGTGAACACATTGAGTCATTACATGATTGAGTCTAGACATGTTCACCTGAATATGGAAAAACATGTGATGAGGTACCTAAAGGGTACAATCGATTATGGACTCGGATATATCTCAGATCATAAGATAATATTGCAGGGTTACATAGATTCAGATTGGGTAGGCAGTGTCACAGACCTGAAAAGTACATCCAGATGTTACTTTAGTATGGGATCAGCTATGATCTCGTGGCTTAGTGAGAAGTAGACTTGTATGGCACTCAGTTCCACATGTTGATTTTTCAATAAGCAAGGTTAAGCATGAATTTCATTCCAATTTTAGCATTTAACCATAACCAATAATGTTGCAGCAACCAAGATCACAAGAAGAAACACCATGCACAAGAACACAAGAAGTATCCTAGGAAGCCCTTCTCAACAAGAAAAGAAAACCCAGCCAAATCCTTTGATATATTCTTCAAGAGAAATACCTTCACCACCAATAAGACCTAGCACACAAGAGGGTGCTCAAACCCTAGAAGACTAGTGCCTAAGAGAGGTGTGCACTTTTCGCAAGAAGGTGTACTTGCTGAAATTTCCAAACTCATGTGAAATATATGATTCAACAATGGGGAATCTTCCTTTACTTATATTAGACTTTTCCTATCAACAGAAGTGTCTATTGGCACAACAGGGCTGACCTCTCTAAGTCACATTATAATTAATATTAACCATATTAATTATCTTGTACATTTATTATTAATCACATTAAGGTGGGGTCGACTTGTACCCTTTACATTACAATTAGGGTTACAGGCAGGTCTAACTCTTGAACAATATAGCAAGGGATATCATACACCCACTAGTTCTCATCCACTAGGGGTACATCCATAGGTATGTCCATATCTTTGGCTCATTGCATTACACAGAAGAACTAGTTCTTCACACGTTCACCTGTGCTCATCCACAAGCACGTCCACTCAACATATATTATTTCCCATTGCATCACACAAGAGAGTCATCTGGAGTTTCTCGTCAACTCTGTTGGTTAGAGGAGGATAATACATCATCTTCATTTCTGTTCTCGTGACGATGCACCCAACACTTTGGGATTTCACAAGTTCACCTTGTGCTCATCCACATGCACATCCAACTCAGAGGATCTCCTTTCCCATGGGATAATCATCTGGAGTTATTCTCAACTCTTTGAATGGATGAGGTCATCTCTATGTTCCATCTCTGTCTCATATAGGAACCACGTACCCTTCTCAGGGGCTTTCTCTCAAGTTTGTAAGCTGGAGAAAGTCTCACATAGTTGCAATGATCCACATATCACGAGTTTGTAAGTTGGAGAATGTCTCGCATAGCTACAATCATCAACAATCCCTCTCAGCTAGGGAGACATTCTTCATCATGCCAAGTCTCACACGGATGTACTTTGAATTTTGTCTTGGTTGGATTCATCAATACTCCCTCTCAACTAGGGAGGCATTCTTCACCAAGTTATTTTGGTGAAGATGTCTGCAATCTGCTCATGTGTAGGAAGGTACTGTAAGTGTACAAATTTCCTTTGCATCATATCTATGATATAAGTATATTTCATCTCATCGTGTTTTGATCTATCATGAAACACTGGGTTCTCAAAAGGATTTACACACAACTTTGGTTATCATCATAGGATCCATCTCATGATCAAGTAAATCTGTCATAAGCTTGTGAATCCATACTACTTCGCACACTCAATGGTACATACTATGCTTCTGTGGTATTCAAGGCCACAGAGATTTTGTTTCCTGCTGCATCAGGAAATCATGGAAAACTTCATGGTAGAACATCAACCGGATGTGCTCTTCCGGTCCACTGTACTTTCTGCTCAATCTGAATTGCATATCCTACAAACTCAAGTTCTCTCTAGAGGCATATCTCAGGCCATATCCAAATGTGCCTCATATATATCTTAATAGATGTTTTTTTTTGTCTAGTGAGTCTGTCTCGGTTGACTCATGAAATGACTAAGAACATTCACTGCATGGCATGAATCAAGTCTGGGGTTAACCAGATACATCAGTGATCCAATCAGTTGTGGATCAGTCTCGTCTGAATCATCATCAATATTCTCCTTTTAAATTCATCACGGTGGATTTTGCATTATGTCATACTTGAACTTCTTTAATATCTTCACTGTATATTTTCCTTAACTCGGGAAAATTTCATCGGTCCTCTATCATACTTCTTGTCCCAAGAAGTAGTGCATCATACTCAGATTCTTCATCCCGAATTCAGAACTCAAGGATTACTTGTATCCAACAACAAGGATTTCTAAATAAGTCACCAAAATCAGGCTCTCATCATCAACACTGTAATGATATAGGTTTGGATCAGCAACACTCTTGCTGAAATCCAAACTCATTAAGAATTTATCTGTCTGATATAGTTTCCAACTCATGGATGGTAGTACGGATGGAAGTGTATCGGGTTTACTAGATCAAGTATCTCATCATAGACAACTCCCTTTGTTTGTGAGAAACCTCTGGCTATAGATCTTGTTTTGTATTTCTCGACACTTCTATCAGTTGCATACTTGATCTTATAGATCCTCTTGAAAGGCATCATAGACTTTCCTTCTAGTCTCTGAACAATATCTTATACATCATTCTTTTAAGATATATTGGTATTCTTCTGTTATGGAATCTTGCTATACCTGTTCTCTTGTTGCTTCTCTATGACAGGAAGGCTAAAAAAAAATGATGTGGCTCATGGCTGAAGAGTAGCTCGAAAAATCTCTGCGTTCTCTTGGGATGTGCCTTGAGAGGCTTGTATGTTTCTCTGCCTCCTGCAGAGTGAGCCTAGGCAGACCTTTTATTCCCTACTGCAATATCTCTGAACTTATCAACTGGAGCAACTGGATCAGCTGGAATAATGTTTATCTCCCTCTGAACTGTTGAAGGGGGAGAAGGCATTGTCTCATTGTCAACCTCCATCTGAGATTCTTTGGATCTTTGAAAGGCCATCTCTTCTTCAAGGAAAACATCTATGCTTGTCTCAATCTGTCTCTGACCAGGTATGTTGATATGGAATGTCTTTGAAGATTCAATGTTATCCCATAAATGTATCCTTTCTCCCTGAAAGGTCTGGCTTGGACTTCTTCTCTTTGGGTATATGAAAATACATTGGGCACCCAAATATCCTGAAGTGTTCAATCTCAGGCTTCACTCCGGTGAAGGCTTCTTCGGGAGTTATGTTTTTCAAATTCTGGTGAAGAATCTTGTTCTAAACATATGTTGTTTCATGCATGCTTTTGTCCATAGAATCATAGAAGGATTATGATCATGCATTATTGCATTGGTTTCCTCAATGATGGTTCTATTCTTCCTCTTTCTCAAATAGTTTTGACTCTCTCTGAGTCAAGTGGCTCCCTTTGAAGGATACACATCTTCCTTTTTTGTTAACTTGTCTGGAACAAGAAAACAAGAGGAACCAAAACAAGAATATATCCTAAAGGAGAATAATGAGTACATCTCTAAAATCAAAACAATTTAAGGATTGTTGTCACAGCTACAACACCTACTTGTAATGTAGCAAACTTTAGAAATATAGGTTAGAAGAATGACAATTACAACAATCAAACCTGGGATCTTCACTTCCATTGTGTTGTTCCTCTGAATGCATTGAGGTCCCTCTGGATCCATGAATTTAACAAAAGGATTAATTTCCCCTGCAATTTTTCTCATGACAATGATACAAATAATATATATACAAGTGCATACCTAAGGGTGTTGAAAGGCTTTCTCCAATGGCACATGGTTGATCTCTATCCTCTGACATCTTCATGAAGGAGGTATGTCACAGTGACACCTTTTTTTATCACCCACAATAAGTCTTCCTTTGATGTCTTATCTTCCAGGAACTTGACTTTGCCTGATCCATCAAGCTTGTCTTCCATCATAGTTGTGTTCATCATAATTTTAGATTCTTCACAACCCTTTGTCAACTGGGCTAGAAAACTTAACGGCTAGGCTAGGATAACACTTTTAGGTTTTGTTGGACTTATGGCTGCCAACAATAATCCTTTTCGATAAGCAAGGTTAAGCATGAAGCTCATTCCAATTTTAGCATTTAACCATAACCAATAATGTTGTAGCAACCAAGATTACAAGAAGAAACACCATGCACAAGAACACAAGAAGTATCCTAGGAAACCCTTCTCAACAAGGGAAGAAAACCTAGCCAAATCCTTTGCTATATTCTTCAAGAGAAATACCTTCGCCACCAATAAGACCTAGCACACAAGATGGTGTTCAAACCCTAGAAGACTAGCGCCTAAGAGAGGTGCACACTTTTCCCAAGAAGGTGTACTCGCTGAAATTTCCAAACTCATGTGAAAGATATGATTCCACAATGGGGAATCTTCCTTTACTTATATTAGACTTGTCCTATCAACAGAAGTGTATATTGGCACAACATGGCCAACCTCTCTGATCAGGGGATCAAATTTTTCTCAAAAATTCAAAGTGCTCGAAATCGCTTCAAACTGGATGAGAGCGTAGGCCTTGACGTTGCGAACCCAACACAACTCGTTTCATCTCAAACGGACGTCGGGAGTGAGAGATATAGCTATCTGTTCGTCAAGTCAAACAGGCAAAAATTTTGGTGCTCACTGTACAGTCCGTAGAGTCTGTACGGGCTGACGTGGCAGGGCCGCACAAACCGTACGATGATGTGGCATCTGATGATGTGGCAGAATCTGGTTGGTTGTTGGAGGCGAATGATGTGTTGACACGTGTCATCCTATGATTGGTGGTTTGATGCCACGTGGCCCAATCAAGGGCTGCCATGTGGCACCTTTATATTGGTTTATTGTTATATGCAAAATATATTGGAGTCTGTGGGGTTCGACCCCCGGACCTCCCCACCGCATAAACCTTTACAAACATCCGCCCGACCATTACACCGCTATTTGTTCCTTGATACATAAGTGTGTTTTAAATTATTTGAATTCGCATTATGTATTGAATGGCGGGGTGGACAGGTCGGGGCTTAGCCCCGACCCGCGGTCTTGTGGATAACATATGTGACCATATATTGGTGCTAAACCAAAGCCCGCGACAATGTTGTATTATTATAACCATGCATTTGTGTAAAGAATGTGCGGGAAGTTAACAAATGGAAAGTCGCGCGGTTATATAATGTGTGGCCCCATTTCACATGGGTGCGAAACTCGGTCACATGGGTTTCCATGTGACCATGTATGGAGCGTGGGGGAGTTAAACAGTTAAACGGTTCTAACCACTTCTTGTTTATAGCGCGAGGTCATATGACCCATATGCCCAGGTGCCTAGGCGGTTAGGGGCTGGCGTGCCCTTAACCGTCCTACGGTTTGCACCGTTGGCGCGATTGCGCCCGGTGTTGGGTTTTCACGCTATTAATTGCGTGTGAGCTAGGTTCAAACAACAAGAGTGCATTTTGTAGATGCAGAGACAGCAAGCTTGAAGATGGAGACTTCCAAGAGGCCTAACTTCTTCGTTTTTCGACCGATTGAGGTGCCGAAAGAGCCCAGACAGGGGTTTTTGGATGCTCTGAAGCCATTGGAGCAGTCGGTTTGTCAGTTTGAGCATTGTAAGACATGTTTTTGATCACTTTGAGCAATTAATAATAATGATCCATTGGAAGCTGGACCAGGAGATGTAGCCCAAGAGAGGGGTGAACTCCTTTATCA
>SNQJ01S0032298.1:140983-155860 GCA_010110895.2 Picea sitchensis
TCCCAAATTCATTAAACCAAAATGCTCACTAATCAAAATGTTTCTTCCCAAAGAAACTAAAAATTCCCACCAACTAAAGCAATGCAAGTATTGAAAATTTTGATTTCAAAGATAGATTTAAATACATCAAAATAGCAGCAAGTCTCTTTAAAAGCAAAAGAAATCCAAGCAATGTATTTTAAAACGAATTATTCAATAAAAGGAAGAAGTTATCTTTCACTAAATAATTCACAATACAAATGCTTTGAAAAAAAAAACAATAACCAGACTAAAAGACACTTAAAGAAAGAGCTAAGAGATTATAACCCTTTCAGAAGAAAGCAAAATGCTAAGAACTATGAAAGCAATAATGGAATTTTGATAAAAATATCAAAAATTGCAAAAATGGCCAAAAGGTGGACTTAAAACTACAAGGATCAATATCAAGTCAAATAAGAAAACCAAAAATCTAGACCAAATCCAAATCAGAGATTCCAAGAGTGAGAAAACAAGAAAACGTTGATTTTGTAGCAGTGTCGCAGTCTATAATGGATAGAAGTGTGACAAATTGTAGTGTCATAGTTTATAAGCTAACACAGTGTGACAATGTCACATAGTCTCTCAAAGGAAAGTGCGACAGACATTTCAAAAAAAATAAAAGAAACAATTTTGCAAAAATAACAGTGAATTTGGGATCTAAGAGTCAGACTGGATCACGCAGTGACTCAGAAGGTTAAACTCAAGAAAAAAAAAGGTAAAGGCCAAAGAAAAACCAGGAGAACAAAACGTTCCCCAGTGGAATCACCAATTTTGTTTACGAATAAATTAGTCAATGCAGACATAGACCAATCTCCCTAGATTGGGAACCCAAAGCTAGAACAAAACAACACTGAACATATAACTTTCCCTAGGTTTATGTAATACAAATTACTATCTAGTAAGAGCTCACACCTTTTAATCGACGGTTTTCATCGCTAGTTGCAGTTTCCAACTCTGTCTTAAGACTTGTGGGTGATAACCTGTAAGAAAACACAAGCCAACAAGAGAGAAAGAAAAAAAATTATAATTTGATAAAAACCTATGCAAATGATCAAGGAGAAATGCAACAAAGATAACCTAAAATGGATAGCATTTGTGGGAAAGAACATGTATTGTTGTATTAATAATAATGCAAGAGATTAAAACCAAATACTTGATGTTGTGGATTCCCTCCCAATGATTCCTTGCTCCAACACACGCCCTTTCTAATATGAGTTCTGACACCATAGGTTTGATACCAGCCCATCTAGGTCAAAATTCATCTTAACAAAGCAGAAGATAAAGCCATGATTGACCACTATTCATGATTGATTCATTGATTCATTGATTATTCATTAGCTTTCTTCATGAAAGATGCTTCCTTTTATAGATTTGAAAAGGAAGGGATGAGAAAGTTAGGATGAGAGATTAGGATCCCACCAAATCAGGAATATGGGTGAGATCCAAACCAATCGGAGGACACCTCATCCCCGAAGCTTCTATTCTAGAAACTTATAGAATTTCTTCTTTTTTCCTTCGTACAAACAATGTCGCACCCTATGAACTAGAAACATGCAACACTGTCATAGGCTATTGTTGTGAAACATGCGACACTTTAAGGGTGTTTCATGCTACAATGGTGCAACATGCGACACTTTAAGGGTGTTCATGCTACAGTGGTGCAACATGCGACACTTTCATAAATTAGGGTTTTTAAAGGAATTTCCATAGTTGCATCTCTCTAAGAAAGGTTTTTCTTCCATCTTCTTTAGGGATTAAGGAAATAATCCTTTGAATGACAAAGGGTAGGTGCATATCATCAGTGGTCATAACTATGGCGAAAATAATGTGTAACAGCGGTGGTATCTAAGGAAGAAAGTGCATCTACTTTTTTATGAAATTAGCAACTGGGCCATATGAGCAAGAAAGGGTTGGGGATGTAGGTACTGGTAAACTATAAATTACTTCCAAACTTACAATATTTGAATTTATGCAATTTTTCTATCTCTATTGGTTGTAGTGATGGATACGAGGGATGTAGATTGTGGGATCCTACTGCCCAAAAAATCATCACTAGTAGAGATATGTACTTGAAACAATCAGAAGCTATTCATGATCGCAAAGGGAGATTTGTTTGCGAACTCAAGGAATCATCATATGGCCTAAGGTAACCAAGAAACAGTAAAATATGTTTAATTCCTTCATGGTGAGCCAAATTTTACTAAAAGTGAGTATCATCATTGTGTTTCATTGACATATTCATTATCTTGGTGTTATATGTTGATGATATGCTTGTTGCAAGAAAAACATGGTTGAGATCAACAAGTTAAAGGCTCAATTGGCTAAGATGTTTTAGATGAAGGATCTAGGAGAATCAAAACAAATCTTGGGCATAAAAGTACATAGAGACAGGAAAAATGGTAAACTTCGGTTGTCACAATAGAATTCTAAGGGGAAGATGTTGATGAGGTTCAATATGAACATTGTGAAACCATTAAATATCCCTTTAGCTTTTCATTGTAATATTTCTGCAAGTTTATGTCTTGGTAGTAAGGAAGAAAAGGATTATATGTCTCATGTACCATATGCTAATACAGTAAGAAGGTTGATGTTTTTGATGAAGAAATCCTAAAAATTGGAAGGCCTATCCCCATCCCTTATATTCACAAGTTCTTCAATTTGGAAATTAAGTAGGATTTCCCTAAAACCTAGACTCAACGCCTCATTATTCTTATTTTAAAAAGTGGGGATAAAAACAATCCCTCTAATTATAGGACCATTATGATTAGTCCTATTTTATCCAAATTATATGGAATTACTATAGAAAAGAAGATCAATGTATGGCTAGACAGCCATGGAAAAAGAGTTAAGGGCCAGGTTGGATTTAGGGGCTAAAATTCCATTGTAGACCACATTGTTATGCTTAAGATTATTGTAAAGAAGTGTCACAATAATAAAACCAATATCGTGTGTTGTTTCGTTGACTTTAGAAAAACATTTGACATAGTGCCCATAACTAACCTTTGGAATATATTAGAAGAGATAAAAGTTCATTTTGAGTTGAGAGCTATTGTTATAAGGCTATATAAGAATGTGTTGGCAGCCATTTCACACTTTTATCCTATCCTTATAAGATGCCTACACAAGTGTTTTGGAACCCTTGATTTTCATCGCAATCTTTGAATGAAACAACACTATTATTTCGCGCATTCGTACACCTGCCTTCGTTCTCATTTTCACGACTGCAAGCGTGAAAAATTTGATTTCAAAGTCATGCCAATGGCATTAAAATCATCTCTGGATTATTATGGTCACTCTTGTCTATGTGTTCATTGCACTTCCAATTTAATTATGGTCGCACAGTTAGCAAGACACCAAAACCTTCACTCATTTGACATTTTCTTGTTGTTAATATGACTTCATTTTTATAAGATTGTGATGATGTTTATGATCGAGTCTTTGATTCAATGGTGGTTTAACATTCTATTGCTTTTGATCAAATTCAATGGTTCATAACAACACATTAATATGGTGATTAGACCCTTGATTCGATAGTTTCACACAATGTATAAGTTTTACGGTCAAATCCTTATTCAAAACATTGTTTTAATTTTAAAACTATGCAAACATTGTGCTTATGCAAATATTTGGGTCGACTTACCATAGTTTTCATTAATGGTTTGATTGGTTTTACTTTTAACACATTGAAATAGTGATATGACTCACCATATGCGTCGTCGGTTGTACGTTTGGATATGACTGTTTTGCATGGGTTTACTGCCTTCCACCACCTTCGCACACTTAGGCGTTAATGCTTCCCTTCCATCCCGGGTTAACTCTGTTGGTTTTCGGGTAAGCCTATGAGTTATCGACCCTGCGCATACCCTGTTCAAACCCTTGACCGTTCACCCTGCTCACTATGTATTCTATTCTATGGCACCTGTGGTGCGCATAGAACCAAATGGTAGCCAAACACTCCTGCTATTCGACAATACTCGCAAGCATTTAGAAAATAGTGGCTGGCTGGTGTTTATCCAAATATTTGAGGGTTTCAACCTTTCGGTTTCCCAACAGTTCACCCTCACTTTCGACGAATGTAGGTTTAAGGTCGGATACATACAAATCGAGCTAAATGAGGAATTCCTAAGCTCAACTACAGGACTGCCAGCTACAGGGCAAAGGTGGTTTAAAAATTCAAAAGTAGACGAGGTGTCGTGGTCGCTTCTATTCACATCAAGAAAGATTGTTAATTGTGATAGAGGTATGCCTATCACTACCCTCAAACACAGGTGGCACGATCTTTTGTCAATTGTTAAGCAGTTTGTGACCTGCGAAGGTCGTTATGGCTTGGTATTTCTGTATCATCTTCGGTTATTGATGAATTTTATAGGCTACCCTCTGAATATGCCACATTATCTTTTGTGTAGTCTGTAGAAGATGTCAAAAAGATTCAAGCATGAGAAGGATGATAGCAGCCTTTTCCATCACTGCTTGATCAAAGTCATTATCGTTCATCAGCTAAGCCTTAGTGCTGACTGTTGGCAAGCCTTCCTATCTAGGAATGGCTTCGCCACCCCCGAGTGTGTCCAAATGGACAAGGTTGTGGTTACTGAAACTCTGGTTGTGCCTACCATGCCACCTCCTACCCTTTTACCCCCTGTCAAACCCTCAAATTTCTCAGACATGGACCTACCCAATACCGTGGCCGACCCGTGTGCTAAAGACAATACTAAGACCGTCAAAAGGCCTGTAAGGAAGAAAGGCAAAGGTGATATTGTTGTCAACAGTAAGGGGAAGAAAAATGTGCGATCGATATCGAGATGTGCTCGGAACAAGCCCAAGAAGAGCACTGACCAAAAACCTATCATCTTGAGCGAGGATTCAGACTCAAAGATCGAGCGTTTCCTAGCCGAGGAATACCCCTATTCTCATGGCCTCTTCTCTATGGAACCTTATGACTATGTCTCCAACTTACCTCCGTGCCTCAAGAACAATCCTAACTACCGGGGAATTAAGATTCACAAAGAAACCCCTGGTAACTTGAACAAACCCTCGCTTGTAATGCCAAAGCCCGATCAATCACCATGTACCCAATGCAATTCCTGGATCGAATGTTATTACACGGACGTCCCCCTGTTGCAATCTAAGATCAAATTGTTAGAGGAACGGGTGACAGTCCTGTCAAAGGAGAACGACACGCTACAAGCCAACGAGAAGAAACAAAAAACCACCGGTTCAATTGTCTTCAGAAATGTCGAAACAACAACGACCTTTTTCAATTCAAAGTTGTCCTAGCCGAGTTGTTTTCCTACAGCCCAGGTATGGTTTTTCCACATCGATTTTGTATGATTTGTTTTCGACTAGCATAACCGATTAGTTATGTCTGCTTAATATATTAAAAACAATTATGTTACTTCCAATTACCAGAAATGATTTTGTTTTTCTATTTAAATTAGCATGAAAGATTTCATTTGGAATTAGCATAAAATATTTTTGTTTGCATCGATTCGTTTTCCTAAAATCAAATATAGCTATGATTTGGTCATGCAATTTTATTGTTCTCAGATTAGTACAAACGATTGAGTTGTTTTTTATTCTGTTTGGTTTGCGTTTGAAACAATTATGTACGTTTGAATTAGGGTAGTCAATTGGGTTTGCTTTCGTTTGGTTCTGTTCGAATAGATTCAAAACAATCCTGTTGACTTCGATTTACCAGAAACGATTATGTTTTGTTTTGATTGCATTCGATCTATACAAAAGATGTGTTTTCTAAAATCATGTAGCTATGTTTTGATTGATAGGATTTTGCAGACGATTGTGTCGGCCCTGAATTACTTTGATTCATTTCTTTTGGTTTGATTCTGAAATGATTCTGTACATATGAATTAGCATAGTCATTGTATAATGTTATGGATTCAATGTTAGATTTGATACGGCTCTGTTAGTTTGGATTTAAAAAAAAATGATTATGTTGAGTATTGGATTGACATACTATGTCTATATTGAATTCTTACCAGAGATTTGCTTGATATTCGTTTAGGGTCTGTTTCGATTGAAATAGATTCAAACACGATTTCGTTTGCTCTCAATTAGCATAGAAGATTTGGTTATTTTTGGCATGAACGATTTCTTTTGGTTTTCAATTAGTAATCAAATATTTGTTTAATAGTTTGAATATATTTCTGTTAGTTTTGGATTGATTTAAAATAGTTATGTTCTCAAATTAGACCAGCTACAGAATCGTGAGATTCTGTAGCTAGTCTTAAAATTTAGATTTTTGTTAATTTTATCAATAAAATATCATCTAAACTTGTCTATTCTTGTCTACTTTTAGGTGTATATGAATTTCAATGATCAAATGGGCATGTTGTGGTAGTTTACGAGATACTTGTGTGATATAGTATTGTTTTAGGTTGTTAGCCTTAGTCAAGAATAGAGACTTGGGAGATTATCCCCAGATTTTTTGTAAACTGTTTTTTATAACTCCCACATGGATGTTTTACCCTGTGGTCTTTAAATCCTTGTTATTTTTTGTAAGGGACCCATCATCACAGTTGGGAGAACAGACCATGGATTTATGATGATATAATCTTGGATGAAAGTGGATGTCTTGTAACAGCTTTAGCTTTCAATATATCAAACTTTTATTTCAAGTTTTCTTCATATCAGTTTGCAATTAATTATCGACTACTTTAGCTATCGTAATTCTTTGCAGGTTGATGTGATTTGGTTTATGTGTCGTCCATATCTGATCTCTCTTGTTTTAAAAGTACATCATTTTCTTTGTTTCAATTTAATGAATTAAAGGTTTATCTTCTTCGTTAAATGAATCATTTTGTATAAATCTTTGCAAACAGATTTATCTAAATGTGATGATTTGTAAATTATGAGATTGTTGTCATTTTTATGTCTTGTTTGTGCTATCATTTATATTTGAAGAGAACAGTTGCTTCCTGTTTACGAGAATCTTGTGGAGAATCTGATGCGGGTTTCCTCCCACCGAACAGTTAAATCAACTATTGTATACAGGACAAACCTGAAGCCTTACTTCAGGTCAGTTTTCTATTTGTTATTTAATAGTTAGTTTATTAGTGTTGTTTGAGTAATTTAGATAGATATATATAGTTCGCATTCATAGTTAGAATTGTTATTTCAGCTGCTTAGCTTAGATAGTTTTTATTTAATTTCTTTCTTATAAAAGATTATAAAAATAAAAAATAATAGCTTTGTTGTCATAGGACAGTGTACAAATGATTTTTGCAGGTTTTCATTTAAATATGTAATCTGTAAATATTGTACATTTGTGATTAAGATTTAATTATGTTGATAATTGAACATTTAATTTCATAGAATTATTGTTGTATAATATAGATAATAGACTGTATATATTTATTTCAGATTTGTTTATTAGTTTGCTTTAATTTTTGTTTTCATTAGATTAGTTCCTTTAGTTAGTTTTCTTTCATTTTCTTAGGACCTAGATCGGCTAACGGAGCCGCTAAACCCGTCGGGGTGGATCATCCCAAATGGCTTGGGTTATTTAGACAACCCCAGACTGGATCCACTCCTCCAGTTGGCAAGCGTTCAATTTCGCCCGTCAACAAATGGCACTAGAAGGAGGGCCTGAAATTTATTAATGGCACGAGGCTATCGTAAGACTCCTCCACCACCTAACCTCTCACCTATAGTGACAAGAAGTCATTCGAATGATGACATCCCCCCTCAAACAGCAACCACATCAAACTACGATCTACGGACCATAGTTGAGCCAGCAACCCCAAATCCTACAGGTGGTGACATACAAGAGATTGTCTGCCAATCTCTCTTAAGAATACATAGTGCCTTAGCCCGTTTGAGGAAACCAAATCGACCTTTGGACCAACCTTTAAATTTCTCTGATATCAGAGAATAGCTTGGAGGCACTAACCTCACTTTGAACCCTACAGATCCAATCCTCACTCCTGTTGTAGGAGGAACTAGAATACCACCCTCACCACCTCCATCACCTCCTTCTTCTTCTGGAGAAGACTCTTCTGACGAAGGTAGTTCCCCTTCTCAGCCTTCCACACCGCCTACGCCAATGGCCAACCAGAACAATCCTGCCAGACCTTGGCTCAACCAGGATGCGGTAGCCATACCTGGGGCTCAGCATCCCTTACCCAAACATCCGGAGAAGTGGCTTCCCAAGTTTGACCTTGACTCTAAACAGATCACTGAAGATCACATTAAATTTTTTATGTTAGCCATAAGACTCTGCAATGTCGAGCACAAATACGTAGTCTATAGGTTGTTCCCCTATACTTTTGAGGGCAATGCCTCTACCTGGTATTTTTCCCAGCAACCCCATACCATCGTCTCTTGGGAAAAGTTCGAGTCATGCTTTTTGGAAAAGTTCGGAGACGATAAGTCTCCAGAAGTTCTAGTCATGGATATTTCTAGCTTAAGAATGAACCCAAAAGAGAAAATTAAAGACTTTAATCAAAAATTCTTAACACTTAAGAACCGAATCCCTACGGATTCCATGCATGCCGAGAATCTTATCATAGCATACTATACTAAAGCCTTGCATCAAAATATAGACATTTGGGTTAAACGATCCAATAAAGCCACGTTGTTAGAGGCCTTCGAAGAGGCCATCCAGATTGAAAAAGACATACTTAGTTTAAAAGACACTACTAGCAACGAAACAGAGACTAGTTCTTCTTCCAAAAAGAAGATCGAAATCCTCCCTAGACCTGCTCAAAATAAAACACAACCTGAAAGCTCTGATTTAGAAAACTTAACTAAAGTCGTTCAAAAACTGTCAAATCAAGTTATAGATTTGAAAAGGATGACCGAAGAAGTTTCTTCGAGAAAAGGGCCCTACAAAACCCCATTCAGGAAGCCTTTTCCCACCAACCGACCTAATCCAGATATTGAGGGCCTTAATCTAGAAAGTATGCAATACGCCCTTCAAACAATTTTAGAAGCCCAGGATAACTTGATGCCTCTTGAGATTCCTGAGGAGGTTGTTGAACAAGAGATAGTTCAAGAAGAAGAATCTTCTCCAAACATTTTTGGACACTTCTCGGATAGCATCTTTCAAGATAACTTTGAGATAGTCCATCCCTACAATACTAGGAGTAAGACAACAAACAAACCTTCTTCCGAAAACACTACGAAGTTGCCCCCAAATCAATCTAAACTAGCTGAGACTAAATAGAGTCATGTAAACCCCAACTTAGATTATGATTTAGTTGAATATCTTAAAAATTTAAGGGCTAACATTTATGTTTATGAATTATTAAAATTTCCATTTCTGCTACAAAAAATGTTACAGAATATTGTAGAGAATAACAAAAATGGTAGTTCAAGCAGTAACAAGGTTGTTCAGAACAAAGTTCCTTAGAAGACTTCCACGAAGAGTAATCCTGATCCTCATGATAAAGGAATCCTTCCTGTAAATAATGTAACAAATGTAGATAAATTAGCTTTAGAAACTGCAAGTAAAAAGACACAAACTACCACTCATAGTACTCGCAGAAATGTACCTCCATTTTTGTTAACTTTCGAAATCTTTAATAGAAACATGCACAATTGTATGGTAGATTCAGGAGAGTCATCCAATGTGATGCCATGGTCTGTGTGTCAGAAGATTAATGTTGAAGTTGAACCATCCACTTTAAAAATCATCCAACTTGATCGAACCAGTGTTAAATTCGTAGGCGAATTAAAGAATGTGCTTATAAGATTATCGTCTAACCCCAAAGTTCATCAGGTTATTGATATTATTGTTGTGGATATTCCAGAAGTTTATGGTCTGTTTCTAAGCAGGGACTGGTCAGAGTAGCTACACGGCTATTTCGCGACAGATTGGTCTCACCTGTGGCTTCCAGAGAACGGCAAGCCCAACAAAATCAAGGTAAATCGTGAACGTTACCTTAAGTTCACGGTCATAGATTTGAATGATCCCAACGAACAATTTACACCTTCTACTGATTCACTCGAAATACAAGCGATGGATACCTTTTTCGGCAATTTCATGGTCGAGACTTCAACTATCACCAATCCAGAACAGCATTCCGAGATTGTAGCATATGTGCAACCAACAACTTCTACTCAATGGTCTCATGCACCCGATAAAAATCAAATTTGGTCTCTTTACTTTGATGGGTCGAAGTCCAAAGAAGGAGTTGGTGCAGGCTGCGTTATTATTGATCCGGCAGGTAACAAAACCCTGATTGCATGTAGGTTAGAATTTGAATGTACTAATAACACAGCAGAATATGAGGCTTTATTGCAGGGCCTCAAAAAAGCTTTAGATATGAACATTCAAAACTTGGTTGTCTTTGGCGATTCCAAAATCGTGGTTAGACAGGTAATATATTCTATCCACTGTCTGTCTCTGCATCTTAAAAGCTACCAATCCAAGGTATGGAATTTAATGAATAAATTTCCTGCTTTCAATATAAATTATATTCCTAGATTGAATAATGTTGAAGTCGATCTATTAGCTAACGTAGCTTCCAAACTCTTTCCTGCAGAAGGCTTGTCTCCAAATGAATTCTCCGTCGAACTATTGTTCAGGCCATCCATTCCCAACAACATCATAAATTGGAGAGTCTTCGACGACGATCAACAGATTATTAGCTTCCTGCATATGGAAGAAACTTTTCAAGGCGCGGTGATCGACGAATGCACTCATGACGACAATTTGTGCGATTTCACGGTAATACCAGATCCGAGAACTCTTGAATCTTCATCGGACATGGTAAATTTGATCCCTAAGTCTGTAGTTATATTAGAGAAATTTTACGATCTTCAAGATAAATTCAAAAAATCGATCAACTGTAAAACCAATAGTTCCTCTTTATCATATGAAAAAGTAAAGTTAGGAACTAATGACAATCCGCAGTGCATTAATTTAGGGGTGGGGTGTTCTGAACAAGAAAAAGCCGCATTCATTAAATTGTTTAAAGAATTTAAAGATGTTTTTGCATGGATGTATGATGACCTTAAAACTTTCGACCCTAACATCATACAACACATCATTCCTATGAAACCCCAAACCTTACCCTTTCAACAAAAATTAAGAAAAATGCACCCGAAGCTCGAACTGACCGTCAAAAAAGAATTAAATAAACTCCTAAATGCTAAGATAATTTTCCCAGTTATGCACACTCAATGGGTTTCTAACCTTGTCCCTGTCCAGAAGAAAAGTGGGGAAATTCGACTATGCATCGATTTCCGAAACCTTAATAGAGCATTTGATAAAGACAACTACCCTATCCCACCCATGGAACATATACTTCAACAGGTATCTAGTTCTGAGAGGCTATCCTTATTGGATGGTTTTTTAGGGTACAACCAAGTCCTAATGTCTCCTCCAGACCAACTTAAAACTACCTTCCGCACTCCATGGGGCACCTACGCTTATCGAAAAATTCCCTTTGGATTGATTAATGTCGGTGCCACTTTCCAGAGAGCGATGGATATCGCTTTTCGAGGCTTAATCAATCAATCCATCATAGTTTACTTAGATGATGTTACTATATTTTCAAAAAACAAAACCGATCATCTAGCTCATTTAAGAGTCGTTCTACAGCGATGTCATAAATACGGTATTTCGTTGAATCCTAAAAAATCTATCTTCGCGGTAGAACAAGGTAAACTCTTAGGATTTATTGTGTCAAGAAAAGGGATGATTATCGACCTCGAAAGGACTCAAGTCATCTCGAAACTTCCCCCTCCTACATCCAAAAAGTCTATGCAGTCTTTCTTAGGCCAGATAAACTTCGTCAGGAGATTCATCCCCAGTTTCTCCGAAATGGTCAGACCTTTACAGAATTTAATTAAGAAAGACGCACAATATCATTGGGGACCCTTAGAAAATCAATCTTTCAATGCAATAAAAAAGGCCATAATAGACGCTCCTTCTCTCATGAGCCCCGAATTTTCACAGGATTTCACACTCTACACATTTGCTTCTGACCATTCCTACGCTACAATCCTAACTCAAAAGAACGCTGAAAACAATGAAGTACCCATTGCCTTTATGAGCTCTTCTTTCAAAGGCGCTGAACTTAATTACCCAACCATAGATCAGTAAGCCTACACTGTTTTCAAAGTATTCAAACACTTCTGGTCTTATCTTTTGAAATCTAGGACGAAAGTTATTGTCCCTTATCCAGCCATCAGGAACCTGTTAGTGCAGAAAGAACTAGGTGAAAAGAGGGCGAACTGGGTTACTTCTTTGCAGGAGTATGACATAGAAATTACCCCGGCTCAGATAGTGAGAGGCCAAGGGTTATGCAAGTTAGTTGCTAATTCAATAGCAGGATAGCAAGAAGAAAACGATAGGTCAAACCTAGGACAGCACGATCAAAATGCAATATGTTGTGCACAAAACTCTGTCAGTCTGTGGTATGACGATATAAAATTCTGTCTTGAACATGGGTTATCCCCCCATCATCTGGATCCCACTAAAAGAAGAGCGTTGAGATTAAATTCTTCCTCCTTTCATTTGGTTAATGGTATTATGTTTCGTCAAAATTTTGATGGCATACTGATGCGTTGTCTTGAGAAAGATGAAGAAGAAAAAGTCTTACTAGAGTTGCATGCAGGAGAATCTGGTGGGCATTTTGGTGGATACACCACTGCCCATAAAGTTTTGAGGGTCAGTTATTATTGGCCCACACTTTTTAGAGACTCCCATGCCTTGTGTCGTAAGTGTACTATTTGTCAAAAAGCATCAGGGCGGTTACATAAACCATCTTTTCCTTTGCAGCCTATTTCTGTAGACTCCCCTTTTCAACAATGGGGCCTTGATATTATAGGTCCAATCAATCCGCCATCCTCACATCAGCATAATTTTATCATAACAACCACAGATTATTTCACCAGGTGGTCTGAAGCTGCTGCATTAAGAACTGTGAATACCAGTCAGGTAATTGCCTTTTTAAATTCGAACATTATTACCCGTTTTGGTATCCCCGACTATTTAGTATTCGATAACGCTTCTTATTTTTCTTCTCTTGAGATGAGCGAGTTCACTCTAGAAAAAGGAATTAAACTGAAGTATTCTACCAACTACTACCCCCAGGGCAATGGATTGGCAGAATAAACCAATAAGAATCTGATTAAAATCATCAAGAGAACGGTAGCTGAAAATCACAACAACTGGAATAATGCACTGTTAAACGCAATCTGCGTTGATAGGGTAACACCAAAAACTGTTGTAGGTAACTCTCCCTTCTTTCTTGTCTATGGAAGAGAAGCAATTATGCCACCACACATTCTTCTTCCCTCACTACATCTATCGCAGAAAATATGAGAAGGAGACTGTCCCCCTTCGGAAAACTGAATTAACGCCTTAATGAAGCTAGAGGAGGTAAGAGCTCAAGCTAAATGTAAGTTAGATCATCATCATCTAGTGGTTAAAAGTTGGTTTGATGCCAACTCTTCCTCTGATAGGAACTTCGAAATAGGTGACCTTGTCTTGAAATGGGACAAACCGCATGAGGGAAAGGGAGAGCACACGAAATTTCAAAACTTATGGCTTGGACCATTTTTAGTTGCTGAGAAACTGGGTCCCAGCTCTTTCTGATTACAAAGTTTAGAGGTGTTGTAGGAAAATATCCCTGTGGACAGGTAGATCACCTCTAAGAGCTTGACCTTAACCCTAGACAGAAAAATGCTTAACGTGCACACTGACTTTCTTTCAAATCCATCTAAACTAATACATGAGAAGGAAGGATAACAGAAGTACCTCTTTATCGACGTTTGTCCCTACACGCTCTGAGTTGCACTCCAATATTTTTCTCCTCGATGATTTCTGCAGACAAACAAGATATGACTACTTCCTTCTCTATTGATATTAGCTTGAAAATAGATCCATCAGTTAATGATAATTTCATGTAACATCAGACATAAACTAGAAAGAAACAAGCCAAGCGTGTCATATTAATGAGAATAACGACAACAATACTTACAATAGTAGATGCGAATGCGACAGCTTCGTCAAGTCCCCTTCGTCTAACCCTTGCTCGAAAGATCCACAACCTAGCTGACAGCAGCTTCACTGATCACCTCTCCTCTGGCTGACTATATGTTTCCTATGAGATCATAGGTTTCATGCTATCAATTCTTCCCTCTTTCCACCATCATAGAGCTTGCTTATATAGGTTGGGAGGAGCCTAACCTCTTGAGTTATATTTAGCATAATTTGGGAACCTCCTCCTTAGATCAGGGATCTCTTGATGAAACCAAGAATTTGAGTACAACTGCCTCCTAATCTCGAAAGATCCTTTCCTCATTCTCCTCAATGGGCTAACAACTGACCCAGATTAGGGAGCGCTCCTTCAAAAGGGGCATCAGAGTGCTAGAACGCTCCCTGAGAAGCTTAAGGGGAGCGATAGCGCTTCAAACATGGGCAGCGCTCCTTCAGAGGAGTGAGGAAGCGTTATAACGCTCCCTGAGGCCTTATAGGGGAGCGCCAGCGCTCCTAAGGCTATTTTAGGGGAGCGTTCACCCTCCAAACTCTTGATTGAAAGCCCTTCTTAGGTGTTAAGAGTTACCTGACTCCAGTGAACCAGTTCGCCTTCTTTAAACCAAGTAAATCAGATGTTTTAGGTGTCTCCTTAGTGTCGTCATCATGGAAGTATGATTAAACGACATTTGCAACACTTGTAACGAACTTGCGACACTTTCGAAAGTTGTAAGGAAGTTGCGACACTTACGACAATTGAGAGGAATATGCGACACTTATCCAGTTGAGAAATTTTGACGTGTAATAGAATGCCCCCCAAAGTATGAAGTTAGAATATATGAACTGATGACTGAAATACTTTGTAGACGTTCAAGCAAGGGTATAGACTCGGAGAACCTGACGGAAGCTGCACA
>SNQJ01S0032299.1:5736-18108 GCA_010110895.2 Picea sitchensis
ACTAGCATTTTTAGTTACTTAGTTTAAGAGATTTTTGGGATTATTCCCAGATTTTGTAAAACTGTTTGCTATTATTCACAAGGATGTTTTACCTTGTGAGAAACTTATATAAACCTATGGTTTTGTAATAATCCATCATCATCGGTTTTGGAAGAACAAGGATATGTAATTCTGATTCAAACTGGAGCAGAATTGATGCGTTGTTATAGCTTTTGCTTTTCAATATATCGACACTTTGTTCCAAGTTTTGTATATCATTGTGTCTATGGTTTAGTATTACTTTGCTATCTAAATCACATGCATATGATATAATTTCTTATTGTTATACATATCTTGTTGCTTTCAAAGAGATAAAGAACATAACAGTCGTTGATTCATTTTATGAATTATAGCTTTGTCTTCTTTGTAGATTGAATTGTTATATAAGTTTGTTGCACAATAGGTTTCCATTTTGCAGGAGATTTATCATCATAAAACTGTTATGACTTCCTTTTATGTCTTGTTTGTCCTGTAAAACACTTCAAGAAGCAGCATAGCTGATCGTTTTTGAGAAGCTTAAGGGCTAAATGGTGTGAATTTCTTCCTCCAACCAGCTTAAGAAGTCATCTTACACAGGGCAGACTTGGAGTGTTTCCAGGTCAATTAGTTAGATGTTTACTGTTTATGATTAAGTAGTTTAATATAAGCGATAGTTTAGTTAGATTTATATTATATTGTTTTATTTCAGTAATATAGATTAGATTGTCTAATTTCAGTTAGCTTTCTTCCCTTTCATAAATACAAAAAATCAAAAAAGAGACCCTTGGCTGTCTCAGGGCAACGATCACATTAGTTTCGCAGGTTTTAATCAAATCTGTAGTTTGTCTATATTGTATATTTGTGAATAAGGAATATCATAGCTGATAATTAGGTAGTTAATTTGAGTTATTATAATCATAGTTAGTATCTTGTATATATAAGTAGTTAGTAATTTATAGTTAGATTAGTGTAGTTAGTTTAGTTTTCTTTATTATTTTCTAGTTTCCTTTATTAGTTTTAGTTATTTGTCTTTGTTTTATTAGTTTCTAGTTTCCCTTTAGATTTCTTAACTCAGATCATTTCTCTTTGGTTTCCATACGAGACCTTAGGGTGGCCAAAGGATCCATTAAACTCGTCAGGGTGGTACATTCCAAACGGCTTGGGTTATTAGACAACCCCGAACCGGTTCCACTCTCCCAGTTGACGGACGATCAATTTCGCCCGTCAAAAAGATCCTTCTCATGTACTTTCATCTTTTGAACCTGTGATTTCCATGCATTGATATATGGTTCAATCTATCAATCCCCACACCTATAATAAGCTATGGAAAATCCATTATGGATAGAAGCCATGAAGAAGAAATATGAATCACTCCTAAAGAATCAAACTTGGGATCTGGTTCCACTTCCACCAGAAAGGAATATTTTCATGTGTATATGGGTCCACGGGATCAATAGGTACAAGGATAGATAGTTTCCTAAGGACTTCATCATATCCATAAATATTTGTACATCTTCACAAAGAATTTTAGTGAGAAGACGTTTCTGAATTTGCAGGGTCATCTTGGAGTGAAGAACACAATTGCCTAGCAACTGTCTTTTCTTTTTTTTATGCATTGTCTTTTGAGTGGGAGTTTTGTTCCCACGTGGTTTTCCCTCTTTCCTCATTTTTATTCAGTTTTCATTAGTTTCATTGTACATGAGCACCTAATATGACCTAGTTGTTGGGACTCATTTCTTACTCCATAGTGATTGTTAAGATCTAAATACCTGAATACAAAATACCACAATAGTACCAAACATATCTGAATATAACCATTATACAAGATATATGAAACAATATATAAAACCACCACTTTATTATATCAAAACCCTTGGGGTAGGGCAACACCATAGAATGGATCATATTATGGAAGGGATCCTCTCATGTTCACTTGCTTCTTCGAGGGGGCTTCCTCCTATTGAGCTACTGCTCCAAATACAATACTTATCTTCATGTCCCATTACATTGCTTGAAACCATTTATATAATTCTACCATCACCTAAGAACATTCTATAGGAGGAATCTTCTAGAATCAAAACCTTCTATGAAGTTTTCTTACATTTATTATATATAAATACCCATTTAACATATCTAACTACCATAGTGGGACTTATTTAATAATATAGTGGACCTAGTCCACCTTACATTGAATGGCATCCACTACCTCTCTAGCTACCTAAAATTCCATCCCCCTTATGAAAGCATTGTCATCAACGCTTGTTATGAGGGTGGACAACCATATACCAGGGTCCCATGGATAATTGTGGACCATAATGCTAAAGAATATTAGAGAACCAAGGTTCCATATAGAAAGGAAATCCACCATGATGGAGTGGTCCAAACGAAATTGTAAACTCGGGTCCCATGTCCAAGTGCTCATGTGAACTCCCCGTGAAATATTTAGGAACCCAATAACCAACTCAAAATGATGATCCAAAGACTGACACATGTCATGTGGATCCAACTAAGAAGATCCATCCACATAGTGGAAAAGGGTCATAGAAGAATCTAGAAGGAATAATACTACTATAGAATATGAAGGATGGAAACTAGTAATAGTCATTGGCTCCCGATTTGTCACATTGATGTTCTCTACAGAAGGTGGATTAGAGTTATCCAATAAAATATGAAAGTGGTTTTCATCCCAAAAATGACAATTATTCATATACCAATCATCAAAATCGACCTCAAAATCATACCAAGCATATATTTATTAATTGTATTCATCCTTGATGTTTTCCATAAGAAATATCTCCTGCATGTTATCCAATGAATCTTGAATACTACGAAAATTGTCATTGAGGTTGTCTGTGAGGCCATCTACAAAGTCATGCAATATGTCGTTCAATTGGAGTTTGAATGCTTCAATCATCTGTAGAATTTCTTTGAGGGTTTGAGAGGAAATAGCCATTGGAAACAACACATAAAATATATCAAAAGAAATATTTTTACTTAGCCATGAAACAAGACATTTTACTAGGAAAAATGTACCTTCACTAGTGCTCTTTCTGTCATTAATACTTCCTTCCCAATCTACATCAATATATGCAGTTAATGTGAAGTCTTCTATTTTTGGATACCATAATCCAAAATCCAAGGTGTCTTTCATATATCTAAAAATCATTTTAACTTCCTTCACGTGTCTCTTTAGGTGCATATTGAAATATGGACACTAATCCTACAACTTGCATGATGTCTGGTCTTATTGTTGTTGCATATAATAGGCTACCAATTATAGATTTATACATGGTTTGGTCTACTTCTAGTGATTCATCATCTTTGCTAAGTTTTCATCCTATAATCATAGGAGTGATCATAGGTTTACAATCTTCCATTTGAAATTTCTCCAACCTTTCTTTAATATACTTGGTTTGAGATATGAATATGTCTTTCTCTGATTATGAAACTTGTAATCCTAGGAAGAATGTCAGTTCACCAAGCATTGACATCTCAAATTATTTTTTCATTTATGTAGGAAATTGTTTTCTTAGAGGATTTAGATTACTTCCAAAGATGATATCATCCACATATAATACAACAATAATCATATTCTAATTTTCAATTTTAATGCAAACATTGTTATCAATAGCTCCTCTTTTGTATCCTTGTTCCTATAGATGATTATCAAGTCTTGAAAACCATGCCCTGGGAGCTTATTCTGATTTTTTATTTTAATGTAAACATTGTTATCAATAGTTCCTCTTTTGTACCCTTGTTGTTGTACATGATTATTAGGTATTGAAAACCATGCTCTGGGAGATTTTTTGAGACCATACAATGATTTATTTACTTTCCAGACATAGTCTTTATTTTCTAATAATATAAATCCTTCAGGTTGTTCTATATAAACTTCATCTAGATTTCCATTTAAGAATGCAGATTTGACATCCATTTGATATATTTTGAAGTTTTTAAAACATGCAAATTCCAAGAACATTCTGATAGTTTCTAATATGGATACTAGGGAAAATGTTTCCTCAAATTCAATCCCTTCTAATCACACAGATCATTCTCAAACTAATCTTTCTTTATTTCTTATAATTCGACCCTCTTTATTAAATTTATTTTTAAAAGTCAACTTGGTCCCTACCACATTTTTGTCTTTTGGTGTTGGGACAAGTTCCCAAGTCTGATTCTTCTCTGTTTGATCAAGCTCTTCATTCATGGATTTAATCCAATCTTCATATTTGCTAGCTTCTAAAAATATTTTGGGTTCTATTAGGGAGAGCATTGCTTGTTCCGATTCATATGTTATCCTTCTTCTTGTTTCAACTTAAACACTTTTGTTTCTTATGGTTTGACTTTTAGGATGATCTCTTTGTACTCTTCTTGTTGGTGCTTTTGGTACTTTTGAATGTTTTCTTGGTGTTGATTCCTCTTCATTTTCTTCTTCACTTTCTTATTATTCTTCTTATATTTATTCGGTTTCATCATCATCATCATCTCTTCTTCTTTCATCAACTTGTGAATTGTCTTGAGATTTGTTTCTTCTTAATGTTAGTTCATCCACCTTTACATTTTCACTTTCCACAATTTTGTGCAATCTCAGATTGTAGCATATGTAGGCCTTTTTATTGGATGAGTAAACAAGAAATATGCCTTCATCCGATATGGAATCAAATTTGATAGATTATCATCATCTCTTTTTATATAGCATTTTATCCCAAAGACTCTGAAGTGTTTTATTGATTATGGTCTTCCAAACCACAACTCATATGGTGTCATGTCATGGTTAACTCTAATTTGTGCTCTAGTAACTATATATATTGTTGTATATACTACTTCTCTCCAATACATATATGGGAGTTTGGATTCATTTAACATAGATATGACTTCCTAATGGAAAATTCTATTTATCCTTTCAACAACTCCATTTTGTTGAGTAGTTCTTGGAGCTAAAAACTGTCTTTTAATTCCATGAGTTTCACAAAACTCATTGAACTCATGTGAGGTAAATTCACCTCCATTGTCTGATCTTAGGAAATTGATTTTGAGATCAGACTCATTTTCAACATGTGATTTGAAGGGTTTGAATTTTTTGAATGCTTATGATTTCTCTTTAAGAAAATATACCCAAGTAATCCTTCTATAGTCAACAATGAAGAAAATGAAGTAATGCTCACCTTGCATGATTTTAGTTCTTGTTGGTCCAAGGAGGCCAATGTGAACATGTTCTAATAGTTTTGATGTAGAATATTCTTCTGACTTGAATCTTAATCTTGTATGTTTTCCATGTTGGCAGTTCCTACAAACAAAGTTTGAAGGTTTAATAATATTTGAAATATCTCTCACAGCTTCCTTTTCATTGAATTTTATTAAATTCTCAAAACCTACATGTCCAATTATTGTGTTCCATAACCAAATTCTTCTATTTGGCTCATCAAACATTTTTCTTCTTCTTCTATGTTTAAGATAATTTCATATTTTGAGAGTCAAATATGAGTATGTTTCCTTGATCACAAGTTTGGCTCACACTAAGGAGATTAGAATTCAAATTTTCAACTAATAACACATTTTCTTCTTTATCTTTATTATTTTCTAGACTAATTGTGCCCTTTCCAAGTATCTTGGAAGAGAGATTATCTCCAAATGTAACACTTCATTTTCTTTCTTTTTCAGACTAAGGAATTTGTCTTGATCTCCAATAATATGTTTGAACATCCACTACCAACATACCATTGACTAATTTTATCTTTAGCATATAAGGCTACCTTACACTCTATTTCCTTTTATTCCATTTGTTTTTCTTTCCATGCCTTCTTATGCTTTTCTTTTTGAATTTTGAATTTTTTTTATGGGAAGCTTTGGTAGTCTAAAGTCAATATGTTTGTGACCATAATTGTTGCATTTGTGGCATTCAACACTGTAATTTTGCAGTGGAGAGAATGAATTATAGTTTATATTCTCTTGAATATTATTATTCTTGTTTTTCTTATAGCCATATCTTTGAAAAAAATTATGATTGTATTTTCTACAAGCTTTAAAATGTAATTCTTTATGCCCAAAATTATTGCAAGAGAAACAATAGTAAAGAAAGAGACATTGATACCTTTTGGGGGGAGTTATTATTGTAGGTGTATTATTTCTATATTCATTGTATTTTCAGGGAGAGAAGATTTTTTTTTATTACAACCAATCTTTAGTTTTCTTTCTTCCTTTTTGAAAGAGATATGAAGGGAAATTGCATCAATTTTTGGATTTTTGTCAGTTTTCTGAGATGTAGAGTTAGATCCTTTGTTAGAATTATTTTGATCATAACCTAGTCCTGACTTAATGTTTGATGATCTTTGAATGTTAAGAAAATCATCCAAGATTTTTGAACTGTTTTCAAATCTTGATTGGTTGTTTCCTTTCTCAAGTTCTCTTTTTAGAAAAAACAATTTTATCCTCTAGCTTTTCACAGTTTAATTGTTTTTCATTGAGTTTTTTACTTATGACCTATTTACTTATTTTGTCTTCTTGGAGTTGAGTCTTCACGTCAATAATAATTTGTTCTGATTCCTTGATGGTTATTAAAACTTCATTTTATCTTGATTTTCTTCTTCATGTTCTAATGGTCGTTCTCTTAATGATTTGTTCTTCTTTTTATATTTTTTCACTTCTTCAAAAGCACTAATAATTTCTTCTTCAAGGTATACTTCTCCTTCAACTTCATACTTTTATTCATCATCATCAACACCATTATTTTGAGTTTCTATTCCCATAAATAAAAGTTCTATCTCGTCATCTTCCCTTATGTCAGATGAACTATTGTCTTCTTTGGATTAGAAGTTTTTCTTTTTTTTTGTAGAATTTCCTTTTGTTTCCATTTTTTCTCTTCTTAATTTCTTCATCATTGCTATCTACCTACTTGATATACGAACATTTAGAGGAAAAATGCGCAACTTTTCCATAGTTGAAACACTTGAGGGGTAAATTTCCTTTATATTTACCAAACCCTTTCTGGAGTTTCATTATAAAATTGGCCTCTTCTTCATCTAATATGTCTAAGTGATTTTTATTTGGCACATCCTCATGGTTATTTGCTGCTTTTGATGCTTTGAAGGTTGTTTCCATTTTTTATTACTTTTCTTGCAATGTATTTTCTTCTTTCATCTTCAAATTCTCAAAATTCCATCTGTATGTTTGAAGTTTTGCTTGCTTAAATTTTTCGTCTCCTTCATAGATGATTTTAAGTTTGTACCAAATTTATTTTTCTTATTTACAATGCATAGTTTTTATAAATATGAGGTTTGCTAATCCATCCAGAATTGCATTAACAACCCTTGAATTATCATTGCAGAGTTTCTTTGCGACATCTTTTGAAGGTGCAGTAGTTGGTGTAGTGTAACCATTTACCACAGATAACCAAAAATCACATCCAAGAGCCATCAGATAAGTTTTCATCCTTATGCTCCAAAACACATAATCATTTCCTTTGAACAATGGTTCTCTATTGGAGGACATTCCTTATTTTTGATCCATTGGATTTCTCATCATCTACCTTCGAGTGGTTAGACTTTGGTGAAGGAACCTACTCTGATACCAATTTTTGGAATGTTGTTTAATACTAAGAGGGGGGGTGAATCATAATTGCTTATTTTTCTCAAATTAAATTGATTCTTTATTAATTTATAACAATTTATCAATAAGAATGTATGGAACTTTGAATTTTAAATATAGCAATCATAAAAATTATATTTCATCTACAAGTTATAGTTTGTAAGAGACACCAATATCTCTTCTTTTGAACACCAAATCATGGAGACACCAATCCTATGCTTTTCAAGCACAAACTTGAGGAAACACCAACTCCCTATAGATCATTGTAACACCCTGTTTCCCCCAGTTTGTAAAAATAACTATACTGGCCAAGAATTGTGGCAAACTCAAAAACGTGAATGTGTGATGTGGATGGACCTTGTGAAAGAGGTCGATGAATGTGAATNGGAAGTGAACCGCCCATCCGTAGGAGCCTCAGGCCTGACCACCGCAAGGGAAATCGGGCCACACGCAACCTCGCAAGAGGAAAAGGTGTGAGGGAGAAGTGAGAAGGGGGTAGACGCGAGGGAAAGGAGAGAACTCTAGAAAACACAGAGTGAGTGATAACAGAGAAGGGGGAGAGTAACCCTCGTTCTTAGTCACTAGCAAACAGAGACGCAATCTCGCATCATCGTGCTCTCAGCTCAGGGGTGGCTAGTGGTAAATCCTATTGGAATCGCTGAGCCTACGGTTGGGTGGAAATGAGCACCCCTCTCAGCAGTTGCACTCACTTCTGGTGTTATTTCTGATAAGTGTTTTAGATCTTGTATCTTGAAATGTATATTCTGACATTTATGCTCATAAGCTATGAAATTATGAAGGGTTTCAAGATAAGACTGTCTATGTGGTGTTTGATCAAAAATGCCAGTTGTATGCCTATAGCAGAAAAACCATGAATGGATTATATTATAGATAAAAGTATATATATACATATATTGGACCAATTCAGACTTCAAGCTTGTTCTTGGGAAATTATTTTTCCTTATCTGTCTCCAGGAATGCCCCATATAGATCTCCCTATAGAAATACCTTTCTAGACAGTAGAACCAAGAGTCTGTTGGAGGATTCATTGGCGTAAGCCCCAAAACCCTACATGAGGGAGAATGGCCCCTGTTTACTTCGTTATTTTGGCATTTCAGTAACCGGAATACCCAAAGGCGTAATCCCTTGCATCCACAAGTCCCAAAACCCCGACTTGTGAAGTCCCAAAATGGAAGCGTATGGATAAATATCGATCGACGGATGAGATCACGTCGGAAAATCTGTGGTCGTTCATGACTGTTAGGTTGGAGGAAGAAATGGGGGCATTACATGCCTTAACCCTTTTCCTTTATCTTCGTGAGTAGCGAAGAAATTGGGACTGTAGATCCCCGAGGTCTGTGAGAGTATCTAGACTGTTGGTTTTTCCACGTCTAGGGAGCAGAGGGAGAGTGAACAATGTGGGACCGGTCTAAACCATCAAATATTAATTAGAAAACCCAACATCCGTTGGATCACTCACGAAATCTCATTTCATGGATTTGCGAGTTGAAGGGTTAAAACCTTTGCATCAAGACTCGCGAGGTCACGAGGTGCAAAGTCCCGAAAAAGCAAGAGAATCTGAGCCGTATGATTGGAAGGACACGTGTCACGAGATCCTCTCTATCGGGGATTCAGACATTGGGGTTCAGAAGAGGAAGTCCTTCAACTTCGCGAGTGGAGAAATCGCAAAGAGAATCAGGACGGTCCATATAAGAGGGAACAGGTGGCATGCTTGTCGACATGGAGGTCAAACCTTTGTTGAACATTTTGGGGTTTCGTGAGTTGGAGATCTGAGAGCAAAACATCCATACTCGCAAAGTTGCGAAGTCCGAAATTCCAAAAAGATGGGAAGTTCCATCGTGGGGCCCGCGTAGACGACGTGTCGAAATTTTGTCATTTCGGCATATCGTAGGGTAAGAGGTCGAGACTCTTGTCCTGAAAGTTTCGAAGTCGAGAAACCGTGAGAAAATCACAGTCGTTTGTTAAGAGGAGGACAGGTGGCAGAGATCTAAGGATCTCGCGAACTTGGAGGTTCGCCAGGTGAGAGCCGAAGGGTTGGGTGCTCCGAGTCACGAAGTCGCGAAATCGCGAGGAGTGAGGATCGTCATTGGATCTAGGTCATGGGAGGACCGTTGGATCAAGAACCCCGTCGCATTTCATGCATTCGGGGGTTCAGAGGTTGAAAGGACTCACTTTCAACCATAGAATTCGTGAAGTGTCGAGAGCCGAGGATCATGAGAACACGTGCCACATCCATCAGGTGGGGCCCATGCGATTGATAGGTGGGCACGCGTTGCCCGGAAAGGGGTCAAAATTCTGTTGACTTCTCGCATCTCAGAGATTTGTGAGATAGGAGCACAAAGGCTCAATGCTCCAACTCGTGAGGTTGCGAGTTGCAAGATGTGCAAAGAGGAAATCAACCATTGCTGACTTTCGCGTCTCGGGATTTCAGAGAAGAAGAGCACGAGAGTTCACCCTTTGAACTCACAAAGCGACGAGTAGCGAGAGGAGCTATTTCTTATCCTAGCCAGTGGTCACGTGTGGAGAGCGCTAATAAGGAAGGGCCATACCATATCAGAATATCAGGTATCGGCGATCGGTGAAGAAAATTCGAGGGTCTACGACCCACGACTCGCGAGGTCGTGAAGTTGTGAAAGGCGCTTACATTTAGGCGTGTATGTGATCTCATCGAGATAGGGACTAAAGAGAGGGAGCTAGTGCTTTGTCATTAAGAAGTGGGTAGATCTATATGGCTAGAATCTGCGTGACCAGATTTAATGCCAGGATTTCATTCCGAAGCCCCCTCGCCATCCTACCTTAAGATTGGACTCACTTGTATCACTGAGTTTTGAAACACGAAAAGGCACCTGGTTTGTTTGGCCTATGGTCCTAACCCGCGATCACAGGGAGGTGAAAAGGGAAGAACTAGCCTACGCTAGGTCCCCGTAGGACTTCGGGGATTCTGTCCCTCGAGAAAAGGTGAAAAATCTATTACTCCACAGGGGTGTGTGACAAATTGGTATCAGAGCATGGTTACAACACTCGGCCTACTTGGGCTCATGAATGAGTTGCGCAGAAGCTCCGTTCGGAACACTCTTAAAAAGAGTAACTCCCTGTCTTAACCTTCCTAATCAGAAGATGGAGTTAAGAATGAAAAAACCCCTATTGTGTGTGTGTACATGTGAAAATATGAACTTTGTACTGGTTATAAATAAATATAAATATTAACTAACAACCAGCGTTTTCCCTTTTGCACAAAAAAGGAAGATCAACCACAGGAAATTATCAACGCATAGTATGGTGACTCACCATGAAGTGGGAGAAGGCTCCCACAATAGAGACAAAGAGTCTGACGAAAGGAGGGTAGTAGGGACACCTCTAGACCTATCTGAGACTGTGAGGAGCCTCATGGTCGAATTACAGAGCTGTAAGGATGACAATGAAAGGATGATGAAAGAACAAGAAAATAAAATAGAAATTAACATAGTTTTACTACAGAGTTTATCCTATCTACAAAGACAAATACAGCATGAACCTGAAACTTAGAAACATGGTCATATCAGTGGTCACACTGAGAGGAGCACCTCGAAAAAGGTCCACCCCAGAGGTAAAGAACCAGTGCTGAGTGATTCCTCTGAGAAGGAGGTTGGCGATTCAGAAGGCTCTTCTAGTAGTAGAACCAGTTCCTATTCTCGAAAGAAATAGAAGAAGCAAAAGCCTTCCAAAGGTCGAAAATTCGAAGAATTCAGAAAGGCCAACTCACCCTCCTTCGACGGTGAAATAAATAAGGGAGAGGAAGCAGAGGCCTAGCTACTTGGACTAAAGAAGTATTTTAGAGTCCATGACTTTTCAGAAAATATGAAGGCTCGAGTGGCCACCTTCAAGTTGAACGGAAAGGCTTCCATTTGGTGGGAAGACCTTAATAATATGAAAGGGTTTTGCAAAGAGGACCTGTCTTGGGAACGATTTAAAAAATACTTTCGGAAGAAGTATCTGTCGAAAAAATATTTCGACGAAAATACTAAAGAGCTTTATGAACTCAAACTGGGACAACTTACTATAGAAGAATATGTCAATAAATTCCTTGATTTGTTGAGGTATGTACCCTATATCAAGGCGGAAAAGGCAAAGGTGCAACACTTCATCAGTGGATTACCCAAGGACTACCGGAACAGAATTGAATTTGATGAGCCAAAGACTCTAGAAGGCACTATTTGAAAGGAAACCTAATGTCATGAACAGTTTGGGCATCGAGCAGAACCTCATGAAGGATGGAAACAGAAGAATAGTTCAAGATTTCAGAAAAGGGGAATTAAATCCCTAGGATTTAAGAACTATAAGAAGAAACTAAGAATGAGCTTTCCAGCCCAGAGTATGCACCAGAAGAATTTTCGCTCCTTGAGTGGAAATAAAACTTCTGGACCCATATCAGTGAAGACTGATAACCCAAATAGAGAACCTTTGAAATGTTGGGGTTGCAGACAAGAACATCTCCTGAGAGACTGCCCACACCGACAACAGAATAGCCAGAGAATTTATAACATACAAGAAGCTACTACCGTCAATGATGTGGCCAGGAGTGTGCCACAAATTTATGCAGCCTTGGATAATAACCAAGTCGACCACCAAGCTTCAGTAGTGGAAATAGAAGGTATGATTTCCAACCATCTAGTGTCTGTTTTAATTGACCTTGGTTCAAATTTTAGTTATATAGCCCCCAAAGCTATTGATAAGTGTAAACTACAACCACAAAAACATATCAAGCCATGG
>SNQJ01S0032300.1:0-67955 GCA_010110895.2 Picea sitchensis
CGGCCCGACCCCTTTCCACATAATACAACAAGTAAACATAAATATATGTTTGAAGGTATAGCTATCAAGGAACATCGGGCGACTTAATGGTTAATGGAGCATTGTAAAGGCTTGTGTTGTGGGAGGTCCGGGGGTCGAACCCCACGGCCTCCATTATTTTTACATAGCAATTATAGGCTAATCAATGAGGGACACATGGCGCCCAAGCATTGGGCCACGTGTGGTCATACCATTCGCTGCCAATACGACACGTGTCAACATCCGATTGGACAACCACCAATCAATAAAAATGCACCATGTCATCAAACTACCACGTCATCATGATGGTACGGCCCTGCCACGTGGCCGTACGGACTGTACGGACAGGTACAGTCAACATCCCAAATTTTTGCCTGTTTGGCTTGGTGGACAGATCACGATATCTCCTCCATACGGACTCCGTTTGCGAAAGTAAATATACCGCCGAAATCAGGAAGACGAGACGGACGCAATGGCACTGTTTTAGTCGCATTCCGAGCACTTTGAAAATTGAGCAAAATTTGATCCCCTGATCAAGTGGGCCAAAGTAGCTCCCAACATGACAAGTGTCAAGTTGGGGACATGCATACATATTGTGGAGACTTAGTTCATTTTCCATCATTCTGACCGAGATTCCTTCCATCATTTGATCATGCATGCATCCATTCCATGATTCTTCACTCACTCATTCATTTGACCTCCATGACTTCCTATCACTATACCTGACACGGGATCCATGACCATATATGTTTGTGTAGCTAGTTAGCTTGGGAGATGGACTAAAGAAGCAGGTTGTCAAGCTCGTGGGATATTGAAGAGGCAGGTTGTCAAGCCCATGAGCAATTTATCTTTGGGTGAGAGAATTGTTGGGGAATTGATTTCCTGAAGGTGCTAAAATGCAGCTACAGGGCTCTGAGACTTCATGTCCAGCCTGTTGTTGAAGCCCTGGAAGGGAAGTGGGGTAGCCAAAGGACTGTTGAGCAAAGAAGGGGCACACTTCCTGGGGTGGGACAGGCATGTGGGGAATGAGGGACTGTAGGCTGTTAGTTGAGTGATCACCTATTACGGAGTCTTTCTTGTTGTCTATGAGCCATTAGCCTAGTTAGGAATACCTTTACCCAGGTGGAGTTTAGTCCCAGCTCGGGGGTGACCCACTGCTGAGAGTGATGAGCAGTGTGGTTTAATATTGGGAGGTTCGTGGAAGGTGTGCACACATTTGGTGATATTTGTACCAAGATAAGTGTCAACTATGTGATAAATTTACATGTTGCATTGATGTTTACATGCTTATTTTTATGGGTTATCATGTGTGGTTATAACTGTGTTTATTTTTATGGGTATTGCCTATATATGCTACATGTATATGTTTATTGTTATTTCAGTGTGAATTCTTGCATTTACAGAATGTAATTTTCTGTTTACATTTTATATATAAATCTTCTGCAAGAGTTATGTGTGTGCATATGTTTTAATGGCATGCAATTCAAAAAATTTATGTGGCATAGCTCAATTGGTTGTTGGGTATGTTACAGTATGTTCCTCAGAGAGAATGAAAGAGTTCTCTCGTGTAGTGTGGCCCGACCTGGGTGGTCAAGGACATTACAACATGGTATCAGAGCTTCAATTTTCAACACTGAGCCTAGATGGGCCGAGCAATTTGAGTTGAAGTGAAATTTCACAGAGAATTTATTTCGAAGTGGTCAAATTTCGAGTTGCAGAACACCCACAATAAATTTTAGAAGCGACGCAGAATTGGGAAAATCCCCAATTTATGTTGTTAAATTCACAGGAAAATCGAGAAATTTGGCCAAGTGGTGAGATATTACTGGTTTAATATATGTTCTAAAAAATTCAGACCTGAAATTGGTCGAATTTGAAGTTACAGTGAAGCCATCACAGATGTAGCAAATTTAGTAATTAAAATTCTCAATTCGTGAATTGATTTTGGGAAAAATCCATTCCAGAAATGTCAACCCACAATGATTTGTTGTTGCATAGGTTGAATTGGTGTTATCGAGGTGAAATTGAAATAATTTCATGGTTGCAGAATGTCTATGATAAATTGGGGAAAATGTTAGGAAAAAGCCCCATTTTCTGTAGCGAAATTCATGAGGAATTGATGCGCATAAAAATGAATGTGCACGTGTGGGCACACTAAAAATGCATGTTGCGCAGTAAAAGCTTGAGATATGAAATAATTGGGCATTGTGCGGAAAAATGTTAGCGTGCGGGTGCACGTGCTAAAATTTAGTACCGCACGGAAAATAGTGGTGTGTTGGTGTGCGCACTAAATTTTGACATCGCGCGGAAAAATGTTGGTGTGCGGGTGTGTGCACTAAATTTTGGGCGTCGCACAGAAAAAAGGTGGTGTGCGGGTGTGCGCACTAAATTTTGGGGCGCCGCATGGAAAAATGTTGGTGTGCGGGGGTGTTCTCTAATTTTTGGTGTCGCGCAGAAAAATAATAATGGTGTGCACAGTATTGGCAGAGTGCAGAGGAGTTTGGTTGGTGCGCGTGCAATATAGGTATATGTTGTCGCATGAAAATTTAGTGAATGGTGCACGCAAAGTATTGGTGCGTTGTGGGGCTTACTAAACTTTGGCATGGTGCAGCGCATTGAGTGAAATGCACACGGAATATCAGCACGCAGTGGATATTGGCGCGCGACATAAAAGTAGTGCGCGCAGGTTATTGGCATGACAGAGAAGTGATACACAGTGGTTTTAAAGTGCGCAAAGCACGATTTACCTTTTTTTGTTGTTGCGCATGGTAAATATGGGTTATAGGTTGAAATTTATGTGTGTGAATTCATTTGGAGGGTGAACAACAACAGAAAACCAACGATTTTCTAGGACATTTTACACTATTTGAATGTCAGTTTTTTGCAGCGAGTTTTTGAGGCCCTTAAGAGCATTTTTAGCAACAAAAAACCCATGAGAATAGAGTGTTCCCATGTGAATATGAAACAAATAGAGTGTTCTTAGGGAGATCTTTCTAATGGTGTAAACCATTCGTCAAATGGAGCTTTTATGAGAAAGTTACAGCACAAACAGTGAAGGGTAAATTTTAAGACCCAACTAACTTCAAAGAGACATAACGTTCAGCTCAAGACTCGGAATTGAGCATGGGAATAGGCGCTGGAAAGGTGTTGGAAAGTGGAATATAATTATCCACCCACAAAATTTATCTAGGCATTCCATGTTTTAGGAAATCAAAATAAAGAATTATGATATGTATTATTGAACCAGAATGGTTCATATTTTCATGAAGTTGTTGAAACAGTTAGCCTCACAAAGTTTTGTTCGTTGCATATTTTGTAGAGTTAACAACAACTATATCAGATCAATATCATCTCAGAGTCCATAGTAATGGAAGAGGCACAGGGTAATTACAGCCAGGAAGATGATATTAGGGGGATGGATGTCCATTTGGGCATTGAAGGAACAAACTCCAATGGACATGGAGAAGGAAGAGATGAAAACATGAATATGGTAGAGACCATTAAAAATTTGCAGAAGGATGTCCAAATCCATAAAGATGATAATGAAGGATTATGAGATCCAAGGAGCAGTGGGATGACTTCAACATGAAGTTAATGTAGAGCTTGAACAGAACAGAAAAGAAACTGGATAAGGAGAGTGGCTCAAGCAAATCAGGAAGTCATAGGCCTCTTGATGAGAAAAGAAGAGAAAGGAGTGTTAGCAGGCATCACCACCACTCCCCAAGGAATTCCAATAAGATATCACATAGAAGTTAAAGTCCATCCCCTGTCAAAAAGCATATGAGGTCTGGGGTGGATGAGCTACGAGGAGAAATGAAAAAAATCAAACCTCATACATTTGATGGTGAGCACAAGAAGGATGAAGATGCAGAGACATGGTTGTTGGGCATGAGAACGTATTTTCAATTGCATAATTATTCTTCTCATGCATAATGTAGAATTGTTATCTATCAACTCAAGGGAAAGGCATCCATGTGGTGGGATCAGCTTGTGCAAGTGCATCACATTAAAGAGAAAAGTGTTACTTGGAGGGATTTCAAGAAGTATTTTGAGAAGAAATAGTTGACTAAGAGATACTATGACAAGAAAATGAAAGAGTTATTTGAACTTAAGCTTGGGAGTATGACCATAGATGAATATGAGAGAAGGTTTTTAGAACTTCTGAAGTATGTCTCTTTCATCAAGGATGAGACAGTTAAGATTCAGAGGTATTTGAGTGGATTACCATCCTTCATCAGTGACAAAATACAATATGATGATCCCAAGACATTGGAGGAGACCATAAGGTGAGCTAAATGTCTATATGATCAGCAAAAATCAAGGCCAACTTTCCAAAAAACTTGGGAAGATAAAAAGAAGTTCAAGATGGATCAGAGGAAGAAGGGAGCTAAGCCACCATTCTTTAGAAATAATACTCAGGGATAGCCAACTTCTAGAGAACCCAGAACGATTGAGATAAGGAGGTCAAAGGCCAAGGCAGCCACCTATTCAATGTTGGGATTGTAAAGGATATCATATGTACAGAGATTGTCCGCACAGAGGTGAAAAAGTGAGAATTGTTCACAATGTACAGCAAGCTGAAACAATGGAGGACATGGGCAGAAATATACCAAGGATCTATGCATCCCTGGACAACAAGAAAGAAAAGTATCAGTCACATATGATTGAGGTGGAAGGTATGATCAACAACCAAACCATTGCTATTTTAATTGATTCAGGAGCTATTCATAGTTATATATATCCTAATATGGTGGAAAGTTTTCATTTTCCAAGAAGCAAGCATGGAAAATCTTCGTTGGTGCAACTAGATACTAGATCCAAAAGAAAATTTAATGAGATGGTTAAGTCATGTCTTATGGACATGAATGTGACATAGGTCAGATCATTCATGGGTCTTGAAAGCTACTATAGGATATTTATTGAGGGATTCTCAAATATTGCACACCCAATCACTTCCTTACAAAAGAAGGGTGTGAAGTTTCAGTGTACATTGGATTGTGAAAAGAATTTCCAACACTTGAAACAATTATTAACAAGTGCTCCAATACTAAGGATTGCAGACCCAAATGAAGACTTCATTGTATGCATAGATGCATGTAAAGAGGGCCTTGGAGGAGTCCTCAGTCAAAATGGGTTTGTTATATGTTATGAATCAAGTAAGTTAAAAGAGCATGAAAAACACTATGTCACTCATGATTTGGAGTTGGCAGCCATAGTGCATGCCTTGAGGAAATGGAGACACTACCTCATGGGGAAAAGGTTTGAGCTAAGAAAAGACCATAATTGTCTGAAATATTTATTTGATCAACCAACTCTAAATGTTAGACAAAGAAGATGGTTAGAATTTCTAAGTGAATATGACTTTGATATAAAGCATATCAAGGGGAAAGAGAACAAAGTGGTTGATGCACTTAGCAGAAGAGTGCATGAATTGCATGCTACAACAATTATCATGTACCAATCAGATTTGAAAGACATGATTATAGAGGCTGCCAAATCAGATTTGCAATACAAGGAATTAGTGGAAAAATTACAACAAGGTAATTTGCAGCAGAAAATTGAAAAATCTGATATTGGGAGAAATGAATAATGTACCTTATGTTGGGCACCCAGGTTATCAAAAAACTATTGCAGCTGTCAAGAGCCAATATTATTGGCCAGGCATGAAGAAACAAGTTGCAGATTTTATTTCCAAATGTTTGGAATGTCAAAAGGTAAAGGTTGAGCATAGACACCCAACTGGTTTGCTACAGCCATTACCCATTCTTGAGTGGAAATGGGAAGTGGTAACAATGGATTTCATCACCAAACTTCACAAAACAAACAAGCAAAATGATTCTATCATGGTAGTGGTGGATAAGCTTACTAAAGTTGTCCATTTTATTCCAGTTAAGCTCACTCACAAGGCAGCAAACATTGTTGATGTCTATATGAGAGAAATTGCTCAATTGCATGGCATACCTAAGACAATTGTGTCTGACAGAGATCCAAAATTTACCTCAAAATTTTGGAAAGGATTATTTAATGGATTTGGAACAAATTTGAATTTTATCACAGCTTATCATCCAGAATCAAATGGACAAACAGAGAGGATGAATCAAGTGATTGAAGATATGTTGAGGATGTATGTGATGGATAAACCATCAAAATGGGAAGACTACCTACACTTGGTAGAGTTTTCTTATAACAATGGGTACCAAGCATCTCTAAAGATGAGCCCATTTGAGGAACTTTATGGTAGAAAGTGAAACACACCAGTAAGTTGGGATAACCCAGCAAATAGAGCAGTGGTTGGGCCAGATTTACTCAAGGAAATGGAGGAGAAAATGATAAAAATAAAACAAAATTTAAAGGTTTCCCAAGACAGGCATAAAAGCTACTCTGATAAGACCATAACTCACAGGGAATTTAAAGTGGGAGACCATGTATTCTTGAAAGTGAAAGCCAACAGAAGTTCCATTGAGTTGGGAAATTGTTCAAATTTGGCAGCTCACTATTGTGGACCATTTGAGATCTAAGAGAGGATTGGTCCAATAGCTTATATGATTGCATTACCTGCATCTATATCTGTTCATAATGTATTCCATGTATCATTATTCAAGAAATATATACCTGATGCTAATCATGTTATTGATTGGAATGTGATTCAGGTGGAGAAAGAAGGCACTTTCCAAGTGCATCCAGTACACATTCTCGACCGGAAAATCAAACAACTCTAGAATCAATCCATAGGGCTTGTAAAGGTCCAATGGACCTGGTACGGTCCTGAGGACACTACTTGGGAGCATGAGGATGCAATGCGGGTAGAATACCCGCATATTTTTGAGGATTTTTGAAAATTTTGTGTATATGTGTACATAATGCATTGAGGACGGTGCATAAATAAGGGGAGGGGATTGTAATATCCCTGGGACGAACCCAATTGTAATGTAAATGAAAATGTACTTAAGTTGGTGAGTTGTTTGATATCATTTTTGTATGCACCTTCCATGGCATAGTGTGTGCATGTACTACGCAGTAAAATGATGAAGTGTGCACATTCCAGGATATTGCGCGCAACAACTTAAGTGCACGCAATATTGAGGCCAGCGAGCCTTTGTATATATGCTATGTTTTATAGGTTGGTGAGCCAGTTTTGTGATGATTAGACCAAATATCCTAGATGTTAAAGGCCAATGTGCCTATTTTTGTATATGTCTCATAATTAATATAAAATACATCGTTGCGCGCAGAACGACCACAATAAAAGAGTTAGGGAAAGGGAGGGATAAAAGTTAAGGAAAAGGACTAAGCTAGGGAGCTTAAGCCAAAAAGGAATATTATATTAATATTTATTAAAGTATAAAGTATGGATAATTATTTTACCTAAGTTCCAAAGTTGGGGACAAGTGGGCCAAAGTAGCTCCCAACATGACAAGTGTCAAGTTGGGGACATGCATACATATTGTGGAGACTTAGTTCATTTTCCATCATTCTGACTGGGATTCCTTCCATCATTCAATCATGCATGCAGACATTCCATGAGCCTTCACTCACTCAATCAGTTGACCTCCATGTCTTCTTGTCACTATACTTGACCTGGGATCCATGGCCATATCTATTTGTGTAGTTGGTTAGCTTGGGAGATGGACTGAAGAAGCGGGTTGTCAGGCCTATGGGATATTGAAGAGGTGGGTTGTCAGGCCCGTGGGATATTTAAGAGGTGGGTTGTCAGTTCATCTCCCAAGTTGGTTAGCATGTTGTTGAAGCTCTGGAAGGGAAGTGGGGCAACCGAAGGATTGTTGAGCAGAGAAGGGGCACACTTCATGGGGTGGGATAGGCATGTGGGGAATGAGGAACTATAGGTTGTTAGTTGAATGAGCACCTGTGAAGGAGTCTTTCATGTTGTCTACGAGCCATTAGCCTGGTTAGGAATCCATTTACTCGGGTGGAGTTTAGTCCCAGCTCGAGGGTGACCCACTATTGAGAGTGATGAGAAGTGTGGTCTAAGGCTGGGAGGTTCGTGGAAGGTCTACACGCAGTTGGTGATATTCATACCAATATAAGTGTCAATTGTGTGATAAATTTACATGATGCAATGTTGTTTACGTGCTTATTTTTATGGGTTATCATGTGTGTGGTTATAACTATGTTTATTTTTATGGGTATTGCATGTATATGTTTATTGTTATTTCAATGTGAATCTGTGCATTTACATAATGTATTTGTCTATTTCCATTTTATATATAAAGATTTTGCAATATTTCTATGTGTGCATATGTTTTAACGGCATGCAGTTCGAAAAATTTATGTGGCATAGCTCAGTTGGTTGTTGGGTATGTTGCAGTATGTTCCACAGAGAGAATGAAATATTTTTCTCGTGTAGCGTGGCCCGATCTGGGAGGTCAGGGATGTTACAGTAAAGTCATGGATGCAAACAATGTAATCATATATGCAACTGGTCCAATCCTTTCTAGGATTTCAAATGGCCCACAATATATGGCTTCCAACTTGGAACAATTTTCTAGCTTCAGGGAACATCTATTGGCTTTCACTTTCAAGAAAACATGATCACCCACTTTAAAATCCTTGTGGGTTCTACTCTTATCAGCATAACTTTTTTGTTGGTCTTGGGAAACCTTCAAATTTTGCTTAATCTTCATCATTTTCTCTTCCATTTCCTTGAGCAACTCTAGCCCAACTATTTCCCTATCAGCTGGGTTATCCCAACTTATTGGGGTGTTGAACTTTCTTCCATAAAGTGATTCAAATGGGCTCATCTTCAGTGATGCTTGATAACCATTGTTGTAAGCAAATTCTACCGAGTGTAGGTAGTCTTCCGATTTAGATGGATTGTCCATCACATACATCCTTAGCATATCTTCTATCACTTAGTTCACCCTCTTTGTCTTCCCATCAGACTTAGGATGATAAGCGGTGTTGAAGTTCATATTCATTCTGAACCCTTTGAATAACCCCTTCCAGATCTTTAAGGTGAATTTTGAGTCTCTGCCAGACACAATTGTCTTGGGAATACCGTGCAATCGTGCTACTTCCCTCATATAGATATCAGCATTGTTAGTTGCTTTGTGAGTGGTCTTCAATGGAATAAAATGGGTAGATTTTGTAAGCTTATTTACTACCACCATGATGGAATCATGTTGATTTCTAGTTATGGGCAATCCTGTGATGAAATCCATTGTCACCACTTCCCACTTCCACTCAGGAATGGGCAATGGTTGTAGCAACCCTGTTGGTTGCCTATGTTCAGCCTTGAATTTTTTACACTCCATACATCTTGCGATGTATTCTACAATTTCCTTCTTCATACCTGGACAGAAGTAATGGCTCTTGACTTCTACCACTGTTTTTTGATATCTAGGGTGCCCAGCATAAGGCACATTATGCATTTCTTTCAAGATCATTATTCTCAACTCTTGGTAATTAGGTACATAAATTCTATTTTTGTACAAGAGTGTTCCATCAGCTTCCAATTTATAATATTCCACTTTTTGTAGCATCTTACCTTCCTATAACTTTTCTACCAATTCCATGTACTGCAAATYTGCATTTGCAGCTTCCGAAATTTTGCCTTTAATATCAGTTTGATACATGCTAATGGTCATATCATGTAGTTCATGCACTCTTCTGCTTAGTACATCAGTCRCTTTGTTCTCCTTTCCTTTGATATTCTTGATATCAAAGTCATACTCACAAAGGAATTCCAACTATCTACTATGCCCAGCATTGAAGGTTGGYTGATCAAACAAATACTTCATACCATTATGGTCTGTCCTCAGTTCAAGCCTCTTTCCCATGAGGTAATGTCTCCATTTCTTTAGAGMCTGTACAATGGCTGCCAACTCCAAATCATGAGTTGCATAGTTCTTTTCATGATCCTTCAGCTTCCTGGACTCATAACATATTACAAACCCATTATGGTTGAGGAATCCTCCCAGTCCTTATTTGCATGCATATGTACAAACTAAAAAATCTTTAATTGGATCTACAATCCTCAGGATTGGAGCACTAGTTAACAGCTACTTCAATTGCTGAAATATTCTCTCACACTCTTTTTTCCATTGAAATTTATTCTCCTCCCTTTGCAAGGAAGTGATGGGGTGAGATATCCTTGAGAACCCTGCAATGAATCTTATTTAATAGCCATCTAGGCCCATAAAGGATATGACTTATGTCACATTCCTCGACGTCGATCATTCTTTAATGGATTCTATCTTCTTAGGATCCACGACTATCCCATCCTTTGAAATGATATGCCCCAGATAATGAATTGTGTTTGGTTCAAATGAACACTTGCTCAATTTGGCATACAGTTGGTGTTATCTTAGCACCTGCAACACCATCCCCAAATGTTGTTCATGCTCTTCCTCCGACTTGAAATACACCAAGATGTCATCCAAAAATACTATGACAAACTTGCCTAGATATTCTCTGAAAACACCATTCATTAGGCACATGAAAACAGTGGGTGCATTTGATAACCCAAATGACACCATTGTGAATTCATAATGACCATACCTTTTTCTAAAGGCGATATTTTTGATGTCTTCATCCTTTATCCTTATCTGGACCTGAGATCTATTTTTGAAAATATCTTGGAATCCTTCAACTGATCGAAGAGATCATCGATCCTTGGCAAAGGATACTTGTTCTTAATAATCACTTTGTTCAACTATCTGAAATCGATGCACAATATCAATGTCCCATCTTTCTTCTTTACGAACATGATCAGGGCTCCCCAAGGTGACACACTTGGGCATATATACCCCTTATTCAAAAGTTCTTCAAGTTATAATTGTAGTTCTTTCAGCTCCGATGTACTCATTATGTAAGGGGTTTTTGACATTGGAGTTGCTCCAGGCATCAAGTTTATAGATAAATCAATATCTCACTTCAGGGGTAGTTCAGGTACCTCCTGGAATACATCTTCAAAATCCTTTAACACTACATGGTCTTCAATATTTGACACCTTAACCCTAGGTGCTTCTTCCATATGAGCTACAAATATTTGGCATCCCTTCCTATAACTCTTCTTCAACTGCATTGTTGAGATTTCTCTGATAGCAACTTCCCTTGGGATTCCCTGCACTTTCCTTAGGTTTCCTTCCTCATCCAGGCAAGTGAATTCCTTGTTACGACAATCTAATGTGGCATGGTGTAGGTCCAACCAATCCATCCCAATTAGATAGTCATAGGAAACTAAAGGTAATATTTTCAATTCATCCCTTGTGCTCAGTCCATTCATGTCCACCGGATAGGACTTAACCAACTCAACAACCTTTCTTGTGGCTCATGTAGCCAACTACACTAACCAATATTTTTCATGCTTTCTTCTTGGCAATTGCAAACTTTCCACCATTCTATGATCTATATAACTATGACTAGCCTCTAAATCAATTAAAATAGTAAAGGTATGGTTATTTGTTGGACCTTGACCAATTTTTGAGGAACACTTGGTCATATTTGACCATTTTTGGACTTCGACAGCTTGTCAAATATCGAGCGCCAGGTGAAGCAGAGATCACGGGATCTCGGCCCACTTTTGGGGCCCTTTTAGGGTTTTGGGTTAATGTAATGGGAAAGGGATTTCGGCCCATGGGTTTACCCATGTTTTAGGCCTATTTTGTAAAGTATAAATAAGTAGCTAAGGAATGTAAGAGAGAGAGAAAAGATAAGCTAAGTGCTAGTAAAGGTTTTGTGTATATTGTGTGATCGACTTGCAGAGATGAGTGCAAGTGTTGTAAGTGTTGAGTGCATGGATTTTAAGAAGGCTCTATGCTAGATCTACTAGGGGAAGGAGGATCGGGCAAGGTGCACGCAGATCTCCTGTCCTATGTGGAGTCTAACTGTGAGCTCTGTGTTGTAACCCGATTGACCAAAGATAATAAAGAAGAAGAAGACTTTGTGGACATAGCCCCAGGGTGGGGGTGAACCACGGTAACTCTGTGTGTTGTGCTCGTTTCTTCAACCTAATGTGTTGGTTTCTTTCCATGTGTTGTGCTTGATATGATTATGTTATGTTCTTTGATATGATATACTTAAATAGATCCACTTTTCTTTGTGCTTCTTAGATGTGTGGGTATAGATTTGACATATATGAGAGTGTTGAGTGCTAGACCTATTTTGATGTTGCTAAGTACGAACTTAACCTAGATCTAAGTGAATGTTGTGGTGCTATGTGCCATCTGCGAAGTGCCATGAGGGTTAAATACTAATGAATGATCTATGATAAAGTGCTTGTTAAGAGTAAGAATCACATATCTATGTCCTAGCTAAGGTTGCAGACACCTGAGTCTTGAAACCACCCCTGCCTCTACCTTGGGTGAGACTTCATATGATTCGCAGGTGTTTCCGAAAGGGCCAATAGTTAGGGTTTTTTTGGTGTGTTGTTGAAGCAAATAACCCTGGGTCTGCCCCTGTGCCAACAAATGGTTCTGTTGTCGGGACCTGAAACTGTGATTGCTAGGAACTGAGGAAGAAGAAACTTTGTGCAAAAGAAATCTTTGTGTGTAGATCTATTGCCCTAGTGCACAGATTTTTACTCAACCTGTGAAGCTTTGTGACAGGAATAAGGTCAGATATGAAGAAAGGAAGATCAGATCCGAAGAAAAGAAGCAATATTTGAATGCTTTGTGCTCTAAGAAAAGTAAAAGAGGAAATTTCTGAAAGAAAGAAGTCAGATCTGCAGAAAAGAGGTAAGATATGTAAGCTTTGTGCTCTAATAAAGGTAATAATAGTCAAAAGTTCTTAGATCTGGAAGCTTTGTTCTCTGTAGAAGTAAGACAAGTGAAATTTTTTGTTTCTAGAACATGGATCTAGGTATGTTTGCAATATTTTGTCCTAGCTTAAAAACTAGGGCATTAATAGATGAAAGAAAGTTTGATATGAATAGATTTGATAAGTATAATGATAGATATGTTATGCCTATGCATAGAAAGAATGTATGGACTAACAAGTGGATGCAGGATCCTAGAAAGAAATTTTTGCAGGCTAGCCATTATGATCCTAGCACTCAGTACAAGAAGAGTTGGGGATCATTGAAGAGAAAGAGAGGATTAACTCTTTGTTACAGTTGCAGAAGACCAGGACATATTGCTAAGGAATGCCCTAGGAGAAAACCTAGTTGTCTATGTTGCAAATCTTTGGACCACGATGTATTGGATTTCTCTAGAATGATCGCTAAGTTGGAAAGGTTGGATCTGAATCAAGAAGACCAGAAGGCAGATCCAGAAAAGGCAGAAACCCAGCAAGAATCAGAGAAAATATTAATACAAATAAAAGAAACCCTGAAGGAACATAAAGATGTCTGATTACCAGAGATCTTCAAAGAAAAGGAGCAATTTGAAGAGAGAATAGGGGACTTTGACGTTGACTATATTCTTGATGAAGAAACACAAGTGAACATTATGCCAGAAAGAACATGGGAAGCTATAGGAAAGCCTGCCATGATCCCTTCCCTAGGAGGGACAAGTTTATTCAGAGGAAAGCTAGTAAACCTATGTGGAAGGCTCACCCAGATACCTATGACTGTCAATGGAACTTCGACAGAGGAATACTTTGAGATTATTAAATATTTTGAAGATAGCGCCCTGTTTACCATGCTCATAGGAAAACCTTGGATTGATAGAGAACAAGCTAGACGAAAAGAGGAAGAAGAAGTTTTGGAACAGAAGAAGCAAAAGTTAAAAGACTTTATGACCAGAAAGATCTCACACTTGATTGAAGAACAGAAGAGCAGATCATAGATATTTAATACTAGTAACTCTGACGTCGAGGCTAAGAGAATACTAGAGGATCCGCAGAAAATTGAGTTACCTATTTTCGATACAGAAGAAGTATTATCCAAGAACCCTAGGAAAGAATTTCAACAGCACGAAGTAACTAAGACGACATAAGATAAGCATTAGAATGGTAAAATCATTACTGAGATGAATCTCACTGGGAAGAGGGCTAGAAAGTTAAGAAAGAAAAGGGCTAATATTGTAAGATTACAAGAGGTTCTAGAGGATACTTCGTAGAAAGAAAAATTGCAGAATTGGAGCTTCGCTGAGATATAAGAACAATGACATGGAGTACTTCGCCATGACGAAGCAATATAGCCATTGGGGCCGATATATCTGTTTGACTTCTTCTCCAAAAGGGTAGAAAAGAAATAAAGGTCTGTCACCCAACCATTGAAACGTGCCATAACGGGTCGAACAGGAGTTAATGAAGGATCATAACCGTTGCCAGCAAACTGTTGCTAATTTTCCCTACTTAGTCCATTGCGCCACGCACCGAGAACACGTTTTGCTAAGTGAGAATTTGAGCACAAAACCTGATACTAATTCACCCTGAGATCATTTCCTTGTTCCCATACTATTCACAGTAGTCTCTAAATTCCTTTTGCACCCGAGCTAGCTGACCCAAGCTTGTATGTCGGACGAGCTCGGCGCTGTTGAGAAAATAGTTGAGGAAGTTTTAATTGAATTAATGACTGAGAAAGTCATGTCGGAGCGAGGAGTGTATACAAGTGTACAAGAATCATCCTTGGGAGCATTACCATCTTCCCCCTCCACTGCTCGAGCAGGACTATCCCGACCGCCTTCGAAAAGACAATCTAAGTTCGGAAATGACTTCGCCACTGTGAATATGATCCTAAGTATCTTGCCTAAGTATATCCCACCACTAAGCGACACAATGAATCAAGACACTGTACTCAGAGACTTTGAATATACTTTGGTCACTATGTACCTCCCGAAAGGGGTGTGCACAGTTCGTGTTGACCAGGATAAGCTCATAGCGCTGAAATTTGGTGATTTTAACCTTGGAGATCGCAAAGTTTATAGTGTGCTAGCCCCGCACAAGTACTTAACTATCACAAAAGGGAGGAACCCAAATATTGTCCCTCAGCAATGGACCCATAACCTCCTGCAGTCAACCCTCCTCAATGTAATGAAGATTCCTCATTTTGGGAGGCATCAGGAAGTGAATGCATGCGTTAGATTGTTGTTGTCCTACTACCATAGAGGATACTTGTGGTTGGACCGCCACATCACTGTGGATCTGATTCTGATCAATCGGATCACAGGTCTAAGCATGCAGGGGACTAACCCACATGAGTTTTAACCTGGAAAGATCACAAATCACACTCTCTCCCAACGAATAAAAGACACATAAGGCAATGTAGAGAAGGGCACATGAGGCTACAAGGTAGCCTCCATCAAGAATGCAGCAGTGCGCCTCAGTTTCCAGATGATCTCAGGGAAGTTAGTCTGCAAGAACAGACCCACACAGGTGACAGGATTTGTAGTTGACCTCGCAGGGAAGTGCGTGGAGGGACTACAAATGAACTGGGCAAAGTACCTTGTAAATCAGCTAGAGCTTGACTGTAGAGAAGCGCAAGACCAAGGGTATGAGTTCCACTTTAGTTGGTTTCTCATACTCATCACTTTCATCGCTTGGGAGCTACCAGAAGGTGCCACTTTTCTAGAGATCAAACCCTTCGAACCACTAGCCACGAAGTTCTGTATGTTGTGGTACTCCAGTGACATGAACAAGCAGTGGTAGTCCAATGTCGTCTTCCACGCTTATTATAACCAATTTAAGAATGCAATCCAGTCTAATCCATTCCTCACACCAAACACTCTTCATAGGTTTAGACCTTTGATCAAATTCAGCATGGACTGCCACTTCACCTATATCACAGTGTGTGTTGATGAGCACAAAAAGCAACTCTAGTCATACTACAAGTTAACAGAAGAAGACTTGGAGAAGATTACCAAGGAATGGTTGGTGGACCTCCTTGTTCCAGTGGACCCCACAGAAATATCCGACGTGGAAAGCCCTGAAGCTATACTAAATTCACCTAGACCAACCAAGACTAAGATGGATGATGAAATTCAAGATATCCATAGCACATCCAGGAAGACTACTTCGATCTCACCTACGCAGGGAGGTGATGGTGAAGAACTAGGTGGCACAGAGGTTGAGAAAAACAAAGGCGAGGTTACTCCACCTAGAGAGGAGGAGGATCCCTATAAGAAAAGGAAGGTCTCCCCACCAAATCCCTCATCCCAAAAGAAAAATAAGGCCACCCGGACTACGTTTAAGACTACCCTCACACAGGATGACTTCAACTTCTTGATCGTTGCGCAGAATGATGCCTCACTAGAGATCGCAGAAAGGCAAGAAGTGAAGCAGGAGGAGATATTCAGCCGACTCGCGGGTGAACTTCAAGAAGTGCAGCAAGCACTCTAGTCTATCCGATTTGTTTCTACTATTCCCTTGACGACGAGAACAGTAGGAACAGGTGATGAGCCCACCCAATTATGCCAAATCACCGAGAAATTTGAAGCTCACCTTCGACGAGCTCAAGAAGACACAACGCAAGCCACCCAGGATTTGGCACAAGTACAGATCACACTTATAGTACAATAGAGGAAGGAAGAACAGGTACATCTTGCCTTACAAGTGAAGTGGGAGGAGGAGAAAGCACATTTATAGTAGAGTAAGGACCAATTGCTAGCAGATCAACTTGATGTACAAGAACGATTCACAAAGCACTTCGTTCTATGACGGTCATTGAAGTGAAAATTGAAGAACGTGTCCCACAGTAGGTGGCACAACTTGAAGAAGTAATCCAACAACTTCAATAGTGCATCACAGATCTGGAACTTTGTAACGTGCCCAAGATTCCCCAAGAAGTAAGAGATCTAAGAGTGGCAACCTCCCGTAGCACAGTTGACAGGTTAAAAACCTTGGCTTTGGAATGTAAGTAGTTGAGCGCTAGAAGCACCTAGACTTATGAGAACCTCACAGAGAACCCATAATTGCAGACATTAGAGTCACAGATCCAAGAAGCAAAGAAGCATGCAGATACACTACAGGCACAGTTGAAGGCCTTGACCCCAGTTGAAAGAATGAAGTGATTTCCAGAACAACGCACGGCCCAACAACAGGTACACATGTTGCAAAGTAAAGTGATGGAAGTCTCTCAACAACTTCAACCACTCCAAGAGAAAGCATGCCAATTGTTCACTGAAATTGAGAGCCAAGCAACTGAGCTTGAACAGGTTGTCATCACCACAGAACAGCGCATGGAAGGACTAGTAAACGATGTAGTGATCTAGGAGTTCACTGAGCAAGAGGTTGTCGCACTGCAGTAGGTCGAAGTAGGTCAGGCCAAGCTTGAGACATTTGAATCATATCTGATCAGACCAAAGTGACTCGAGACGAGTCACAGGTGAGTTTTGGGGGCATGTTGGCCCTTGACCAAGTTTTGAGGAACACTTGGTCATATTTGACCATTTTCGGACTTCGACAGCCTATCAAAGATGGAGCGCCAGGCGAAGCAGAGATCACGGGATCTTGGCCCACTTTTGGGGCCCTTTTAGGGTTTTGGGTTAATGTAATGGGAAAGGGATGTCGTCCCATGGGTTTACCCATGTTTTAGGCCTATTTTGTAAAGTATAAATAAGTATCTAAGCAATGTAAGAGAGAGTGAAAAGATAATCTAAGTGCTAGTAAAGGCTTTGTGTATATTGTGTGATCAACTTGCAGAGATGAGTGCAAGTGTTGTAAATGATGAGTGCACAGATTGTAAGAAGGCTTTGTGCTAGATCTACTTGGGGAAGGAGGATCAGGTGAGGTGCACGTAGATCTCCTGTCTTATGCAAAGTCTAAGTGTGAGCTCTGTGTTGTAATCCGATTGACCAAAGCTAATAAAGAAGAAGAATACTTTGTGTACGTAGCCCCAGGGTGGGGGTGAACCACGGTAACTCTGTGTGTTGTGCTCAGTGCTTCGACCTAATGTGTTGGTTTCTTTCCATGTGTTCTTCTTGATATGATTATGCTATGTTCTTTTCTATGATATACTTAGATAGATCCACTTTGCTTTGTGCTTCTTAGATGTGTGGGTATAGATTTTACATATATGAGAGTGTTGAGTGCTAGACCTATTTTGTTGTTGCTAAGTACTAACTTAACCTAGATCTAATTGAATGTTGTGGTGCTCTATGCCATCTGTAAAGTGTCATGAGGGTTAAATACTAATGAATGATCTATGCTAAAGTGCTTGCTAAGAGTAAGAATCACAGATATGTTTCCCAGCTAAGGTTGCAGACACCTGAGTCTTGCAACCACCCCTACCTCTACCTCGAGTGAGACGTCATCTTCTTCGCATTGTCGAAAGGGTCGGTAGTTAGGGTTTTGTTGGTGCATTTTTGAAGCGTTGAACCCTGGGTCTGCCCCTGTGCCAACATTATTGATCATACCTTCAACTTCAATCATATGTAATTGAAACTCAGCTTGCTTGTTGTCTAGGGATGCATAGATCCTTGGTATTATACTGCTCATGTCCTCCATTGTTTCTGCCTGTTGAACATTGTGGACAGCTCTCACTTTGTCACTTCTGTGGAGGAAATCTCGGTACCTATGTTTTCCCTTACAACCCCAACATTCTATAGGTGGTTGTATTGGCATTTTCCCACCTACTCCATCCTTCCTCGACTCTCTAAAACTTGGTTGTCCTTGAGGGATATTTCTGAAAAAAGGATGGCTTAGATCCCTTCTTCCTCTGATCCATCTTGAATTTCTTCTTGTCTTCCCAAGCCTTCCAAAAAGAGGGCTTTTCTCTTTGTTTCCCATATAAGAATTTTTCTCTCCTTATAGTTTCTTCCATAGTTTTAGGATAATCTTACTAGATCTTCTCATTAATGGGAAATGGTAGTCCACTCAGATACCTTTGAATTTTGATAGTCTCATCTTTGATGAAAGGGACATACTTCAAAAATTTGAAAAACCTTCATTCATATTCATCAATGGTCATGCTACCCAGCTTGAGTTCAAAGAACTCTTTCATCTTTATGTCATAGTATCTCCTAGTCAAGTATTTCTTTTCGAAATACTTCTTGAATTCCTTCCAAGTAACATTTTTCTCTTTAATGTATTGCACCTACACAAGTTAATCCCACCACATGGATTCCTTTCCTTTCAGTTGATACATTTCTATTCTTCCTTCTGCATGAGAGGAATAATTATGTAGTTGGAAATATTTTCTCATGCCAAGAAGCCACGTCTCAGCATCTTCCTCCTTCTGGTGCTCTCCATCAAATGTAGGAGGTTTAATATTGTTAATTTCTCCCTTTAGATCATCCACTCCATATCTCCTATGCTTTTTGGTAGGATATGGGCTTGAATTATTGTGTTCCCTCCTCTTAGAGTGCCCTTGGGAGTGATGATGGTGTCTGCCAACACTCCTTGATTTCCTCTTCTGATCAGGGAACCTATGACTTCCAGATTTACTAGAGTCACCCTCCTTATCCAATTTCTTTTCTATCTTTTCTAGACTCTATATCAACTTTATGTTGAATTCTCCCTATTGATCCCTGGCTTTCATGAGCTTTTTGTTATCTGCTCGGTGAGTCTGGACATCTTTCTGTAATATTTCAATGATTTTCATCATGTTTCCCTCCTTATCTATCTCTTCTCCATGTCCATTGGAGTTTGATCCTTCAACTCCCAAATGGACATCCATTCCTCTAGCTTCATTCTCTGAACTAGAATCATTTTATGCCTCCTCCATTTCTCTTCACTAAGTAGCAATTCGGTTTGGTTCTGACAATCGTTAACTCTGCAAACACAATGTGCAATCAACCGAAAATTTTCAAGCCATTAGTCCTTAAAAAATTCCATAGTATTCATAAACCAATATGATTCAAGAAAACTTTCATATTTCATTCTCTGTGATTATCGATCAATCAAGAATCCCCGCAGATCTTTTCTTTCTGAGTTCTGCTCTATTCTACAATAATTTTTTGGGCACTATCCCCTTTCTCTTAGCCTCCAACCCATGTGAACACGATTTGTGTCCAAGCGCTATATCGATAGGCACTTCCTCAGGACCTCGAGCCTCCATCTTCAAAAGTTTTCAAAGCACATCTCAACAATCTCTCGAAGTTCTGGATTAACGAACTTGCGAAGTAGGGTGGATCAACAGCCCCCAACTACCCAGCATCCAATGGCTGACACCCATTGTGGAACTTCAGGCATCTGATCTTTGGGACTTCGTATCTTCAGGACTTTGGGCTTCAGGAGTTTTTGCATTAGCGCACCCCACTTCTCCTGAACCGTTAATCTCCGAACACTTCCATGTCAACTTTGGTGACGTCGTTACGTCTCGTCACCTCGGCATTATGAACTTTTGAAAGTTCTTCCTTTCATTCCCTTATGAACCATTCTCCTAGAGTGTCAAGTCTCTAGATCTCACAACTAGAACCACACGTTCACTGGGACCATCAGGGCCCCACCACCCATACTCGAGAGGAGGTCCTCGTGGTGAAACATTAGAAAGGGACTTGTGGCCCACTCAGACAGGTGACACATGTCACATTCCAAATGACATTTCAATATTTGGAAAGTCTGAAACCCACTAACACATGGCACACATTCCATGTGTCCACGTCATTCCCGATGACACCATCATGCCACATTACTCTGGAATTTTGGGCTTCGGAAGTTTTTACGCCTGCTTCCTTCCAGTCTTCCAAATTTTTAATTTCCATAATTCTTTACCCTCCTGGTCCAGATAGTACAGTTGTCACCAACTAAGGTGTTGGCACCTGGCATGTCTAGGAAGGTCCATGTCACCCTTGGAGATGTCACCCTACCCCGCCACATATTCTCTTTTACTTCGGGACTTCAGTCTTCGGAAGTTTATGCACCAACACACCCCACTTGTCTCCATTGTTGAATCTCGAAGTTACGATATGTCGTGAGATATACTGCTCGCAACCACTTGCGCGTATATCTGGTGGTTTGGAACCACTCTTCACCATGCACCTTAGCTTCTGTTATTGGCTTTATTTAATGGTAAGGCTTCTCCCTATATCTACGGTGTATATCTCCTACGGGACTTCGGAGCTTCAGGCTTCATCCCTTCTCTTATTTTTGCACCTATATTCACCAAAGTCGTGGAGTCTGAAGGGCTTCCAGGTTAACCCTCCTACACTTTCTCCAGATTTGACATCGTGAATTGTTCTCCTTCTCCTGAACATATCCCACAACCCACAATACTGTGTGGCCCAATACCACATCTGTCGTGGTTTTATAATACCGCTACACCTGATGAGCTTCATAACACGGCCAAGGTAACCTCTTGGCACTTAGGAATGTTCTAAGGTTAGAAATTGGTTCCTCTTAACAAAATTTCCACCTGAAACTTTGGTTCTAATGACCACTTATCTGGCCCATCCAAACTCAGTGCTTGAAACCATGGCTCTGAACTTGAATTTTGTCCATTTCAACAACAGTTCTTTTCCGAAACTTTTGCTTCAACTTCCACTAACATGGCCCATCCAGGCTCAATGTTGAAACCTTGACTCTGATACCAATTTGTAACATCCCCGACCATCAACACCCCTATCGTGTAATTCTACCCAAATACCTTGTCTTCTACAGCTAGATATGATACCAATTTGTATCATCCCTGACCATCCATAGGTCAGGAAACACCACTGCAAAACATACATATATATATGACATTCATTTCTAATGAATTTTAAGACAATTAACTCAGAGTTAATGCTACCATACATACTCAAATGGAATTGATAGTAATTCCTACAAGCAACAAAGCACATGATAGCCTTTCAAGAATCACAGACATGCATAACATACACAATTAAGCACATAAATGATACTTATCTTTCAACTGGAGTAAAACCACCAACTACGTGTAGACCTTCAACGAACCTCCCAGCCTTATACCACACTGCTCATCACTCTCAATAGTGGGTCACCCCCGAGTTAGGACTAAACTCCACCAGAAAAGGGATTCCAATGCTAGGAAAGGTCAATAGGAAAGTCACACAGTTTAAGAGGAAGGATTCTCTCCCAGGATCCACTTACGCCCACTTCTCACAGACTCTCATTCCCCACATTCATGTCCCACCCCAGTAGTATACACCTTCACTGTCACACAGTCCATCGGTTTCTCCACCTCCCTTACCTTGGGCTTCAGGAACAGGTCGGACCAAAATTCTCAGAGCTTTGTAGCAGCTACGGGACTCTCTCCAGGAAAACTCACCTCCTCAGCACACTCTCTCACTTGGCGAGAGTTTCTCACAGGCCTAAAAACCTACTTCTTCAATCCACAACAACCTCTCTCACCTAGAGAGAGAGTTTCTCATAGGCCTGACAACCTACCTCTTCAACCATGGGCTTGAAAACCCACCTCTTTAAAAAACAATAGCTAAGTCGGTAAGGCAAGGACGACTAAGTAATTTATAGAGGTGCAAAAATGTTCAATGGTTCAGCAATTGCATAAATGGTTGGCTACGGGCTTGCTCAATGCGTGAGTGAACTCATGAGGGAAAAATGGGGCAGACTAGTCTAGCATATCCAAGATGGTAAAAGCATGAGAGACAAACTCTATGTGCTTGAGTGAGCCAATGAGTTCCCTTCATGAGTGTCTGCGTGAGTCCCCCAATAACAAGAATTTCCCCCTTAATTTTGCATGTGCCTGAGCCAACACCTATCGCTCATGAATCATGTTCCTTTCCCTTTGGATTCACCTGTCCTTCCCCAGGAACTTAGGATAAAAACATATCTTTTTACACATCTTTTGGAATAATAATAAATTATTATTCTCTTGGACTTAAGCCCTTAGTATTAGCCCCTATTTCCATCCTCTCATCCCCCTCTCCCTTACCCAGCCTAGTGGAGCTTAGTCCCCCATAACTCTTGCTTCATGGTCGGTCTACACATAGCGATGTTTTTATATTAATGATATGAATATTTACATGTACAAAACAGGCTCCTGGCCTTTAACACCTAGGCTCTCTGGCCTACTAACACATAAGCCTACCAGCTTATAATTTCTCGTCTCACCAACCTACAAAACATGTTACAATTCATATTACAACCATGGCTCATCCTTGGGGTATTACATTTAGTTTCTCAGTTCTGATATGTGTCGTTATAGAAGTTTGTCACCTATGTACTTATATTGATTACATTAATAGAAATACTATTTTCTCATCCAATTATATGTCACAAATATTTGTATTACTTTCCATGGGCATATTTGTTATACATGTTAATGCATTATGCTAGTTTATATGTTAATTTTATATATAATTTCCATATTCTTGTGTATCTTGGTTGTTGAGGACAAGTTACAAGTATCAAGATTTGGATCGTGAGCTCAATCGTGGTCTTCTTTGGACATCAAGATGAGGTAGGCTTCTAGCCTTCTCTTGTTAGCAGTTCTATATATCTAGAATACTTGAGACTAGAGTTGATTTTTGGGTGTCTTTCTGTTTGTTGGGGTTTACCCCTATCCATAGAGAGATTTTTCTCATAAAAATCCTAGAAAAGAGAAAGAGACCTACAAGAAAGAAAGAGAAGTAGTGATAGGAGCATAATGGATAACATCAACTTCAGTTGTGCCACTTATGTATGACAGGCGACTGGTGTATGATATGCCTCTAGTCTATGACCATTCAGAAAGGCAAGTTGAAAAGGTAAGTACTTTGAAGGGTTTATTAAGAAGTTGTTTCGAATTAATGAAAGGTGAATCTTCTTTGAGTATGTTGTGTGTAATGATCAACCATTGTGCCCAAGAAAAAGAGATACATGTTGCACATTGATCATTTAACCAGGTGCACCGCAAGAAAAGAATGAATAGGGAGTTATGACTCAATGCATGGATAGGAGATTACGAGATGTACAATATTATTTTGGATCTAGGTTTCGATGTGAATGTCATTCCAAATCATACCTGGGAAATGATGGGCAATCCAAATTTGATATGGTCTCCCATTCAATTGAGATTAGAAAATCATCATAAGACTGTTACAATTAGGAGACTGACAGAGGTAAGTGTTAATATTGATGGAGTATGTAGCTTAGCCTATTTTTAAGTGATCGATATAGTGGATGGTAGTACCCCTTATCCAGCACTACTTGGAATTGATTGGGCCTTTGAAAACCAGACTATCATTGACCTGAAGAAGAGACATGTGATATTTGAAGTAGAATACTTGAAGGTTATTACTTCGATGGATCCTACTGAAGGACGAATATATGTAGAACCAGTAAAGGGAAACGAGCTCAATAACATGTATAATATGACCACATGGATGGATTATTATGTGAATCCTACAGCTGATGGTTGTACTCAGTTGGTGGAGTATTTGTTCTTGCATGTTAGACTCAAAAGAAGCCTTGGAAAATTAGTAGTAGAGATTGCATGAAGTGTCTGCAAGGAAATGTACCCATATTACCCATGCTTTGTGATGGATTGGAACTATGGTATGTGAACCCCCAAGGTATGATGGGCTAACAAATGTATCTTTTCTTATAATGGAATTTGAATTGAAAATTTTAGATTAGCAGATATTATTAGCTTTAGATGTTGCACTGAAAGAAACTTCGGCAAGATGGTGGGCTACACATAAGGATAGAATAAGAGATTGGCAACAGTGCACAAGGCTATTACAAATAAGGTTTGGGATAGAGAATGAATATGCTATATAGAAGTACACTTGATTGAGTTTCCCAATAGAGCATATTACATAGTGCATAGCGACATGGAGTTCAATACCTAAGCAAGAATGGATGCATTGTTTTCTACATACTCTGGACGCAATCTCAAAAATTTGGTACATAGAACTAGAAGTGTGTAGAGGAATAGGAAATTGGGAAGAATTGACTCAGAACTTCAAGCTAACCTTTATTTTTGAAAATGATGATCCTTTGATTGATCCATCCTTGTAGATTATCAAGAAAAATATTTTTACATCAGAAGACTTGATATGATAAGTACCCTCATATAGTGCACCTATATTTATTGTGACGGTTGAAGAGGTTTTCCACTATTATATTTTTTTTGAAGAAGACCAAGAAGAGGAAGACCTAAGAAATGTGAAAATACTAGAAATTGAAGGAGAGCGTGTAATAGAGGGACCAGAGCTTGAATTTGTTGTGTATGAAAAGCCATTGAAAACACATAAAGTGAATATTGGAACACAAGATAAGCACAAGTTTGTGAATATAAGAGACTACTCAAGTGAGGAAATAATTGAAAAGATTGTTGACTTACCATGTAAGTATTAGGACATGTTTCCAACTATGTTTTTAGAGATGAAGGGGATTTTTGGGGAGTTAGGAGAGATGAATATTATGTTGAAGTTGGATGACAAGCCCATGAGATAGAGACCCTACATGTTGAACCTAGTGTATAAGAAGAAGGTGAAAGAAAAGATAGACATGATGCTAGAAGTAGGAATTATTGAACCCATTGAAGAATTAGAATGGATCATCCCTATGGTAGTTCAGGACAAGAAGACATGGGGAATTAGAATATTGTTGGCTCTTGACCAATTTTAAGAGTACTTGGTCATACTTGACCACTTTTGAGACTGCAACAGCTTGCCAAGGAAGGAGTGCAATGCGAAGCATAAAATAAGGAAGCGAGATCTATTTTGGGGTCCATTTTAGGGTTTTGGGTTGATGTAATGATAAAAGGATGTCGGCCTGTGGTTTTACCCACGTTTAGGCCCATTTTGTAATCTATAAATAGGCAATGTAGATAGTAAGATAAGAAGGAGATAGTAATGTAGTACATATATGTGATGTATGAATGAAATCTTAGTGCTAGTAATTGGATTGGTGTGGTCGGATGTATCTTAGAGTGCTCTATGCTTGAGATCGGAGAGCTAAGTGCAGCTTGTTGTAGTCTGATGTTGAAGAGAAAGAAAGAAGGATATAGCGAGTTGCGCAGATATTTTATCCTGTGCAAAGTAAGGGTCATTAGAGCTCTATGTTGTAACTGCTTGACCAAGATAATATAAAGAAGAATTTGTCGATGTAGCCCCAGGGTGGGGGTGAACCACAGTAATTGTGTGTATAGTGTTTTTTGCTTCGCTCATCTCTTTCTTGGCTAAGAGCTTGATGCAATTAAGTAGAAATAGTTGTGATTTGTGTTGTTGATGAATGAATGAACATTAGATATGATATATGAGATGCTTAGTGCTTGATTTGTTGAATCTAAACTATATTTATGTGGATAAGTATTGAATCATTCTTAGTATAGTATTCAGTACAATTCTATGTGCCTTCTGCAAAGTATATTAATGAATTTATGCTAAGGAATAACTGATGCTAAGTGCACTGTAAGAAAGATAATAACAGATCTGTGTCCTAGCTAAAGTTGCAGACACCTGATTCTTGCAACCACCCCTGCCTCTACCTCGGGTGAGACTTCATCTGCTTCGTAGGTGTTGCCGAAAGGGTTGATAGTTAGGGATTTGTTGATGCGCTCTTGAGAATTGAACCCTGGTTCTACCCCTGTGCCAACAAATGGTTCTATTGCTGGGACTGGAACTGTGATTGTTGGGAACTGAAGAAGAAGAATATTTGCATGAAATAAGCTTTGTGCGTAGATTTGTTTCTCTAGTGCACGGTGTTTTGTTTGACATGTGAAGCTTTGTGCCAATAAAAGAGGTCAGATCTAAAGAAAGAGAGGTCATATATGAAGAAAAGAAGTCAGATCTATGAAGAAAAAGGTAAGATCTGTAAGCTCTATGCCTTGATAAAGGTAAGAATAGTTAAAAGTCTTAGATCTAGAAGCTTTGTGCTCTGTAGAAGTAAGATAAGTGAAATTTTTTGTTTCTAAAGCATGGATCTAGGTATGTTTGATAGATTTTTTCCTAGCTTCAAAACTAGGGCATTAATAGATGAAAGAAAGCTTGATATGAATAAATCTGATAAGTATAGTGATAGATATGTTATACCTATGCATCGAAAGAATGTCTGGACTAACAAATGGATGCAAGATCCTAGAAAAAGTTTTTTTCAGGCTAGCCACCATGATCTTGGTGTGCAGTACAGAAGGAGTTGGGGAACATCTAAATGGACAAGAAGATTAACCCTCTGTTATAGTTGCAGACAACCGGGACATCTTGCTAAAGAATGCCCTGGGAGAAGACCTAGGTGCCTTTGTTATAAGGCTATGGACTATGAAGTATTGGATTTCCCTAGAATGATTGCTAGGCTTGAGAAGCTGAATATGGAACAAGCAAACCCTGAGGGAGATCAAGAGACCAAGATTATAGAAGAAACCCAGAAAGAATCAGAAAATATATTGCTACAGATGAAAGATACCTTGAATGACCACCGACATGTTAGGCTATCAGAGATCTTCAAAGAAAAGGAGAAAATTGAAGCAAGAATAGGGGACTTTGACATTGACTGTACTCTTGATGAAGAAGTGCAAGTAAACATTATGCCAGAAAGAACTTGGGAAGTGTAGGGAAGCCTGCCATGATCCCTTCCCTAGGAGGAACAAGTTTCTTCAGAGGAAAGCTAGTAAACCTATGTGGAAGGCTCGCCCAGATACCTATGACTATCAATGGAACTTCGACAGAGGAAGACTTTGATATCATTAAATTTGTTGAAGACAGCGCCCCGTTTACCATGCTCATAGGAAAAACCTGGATTGATAGAGAACATGCCAGACGAAGAGAAGAAGAGAAAGTTTTGGAACAGAAGAAGCAAGAGTTAAAAGACTTTATGACCAGAAGGATTGCGCACTTGATTGAAGAACAAAAGAGCAGATCACAGATATTTAATATTAGTACCTCCGATGTTGAAGCTAAGAGAACACTTGAGGATCCGTAGAAGATTGAGTTACCTATTTTTGATACAGAAGAAGTATTATCAAGGCACCCTAAGAAATATTTTCCACAGCGCGAAGTAACTAAGAACACAAAAGATAAACATAAGAATGGTAAAAGCATTACTGAGATGAAACTCACTGGGAAGAAGGCTAGGAAGTTAAGAAAGAAAAGGGATAATACTGTAAGGTTACAAGATGTTCTAGAGGACACTTCGTAGCAAGAAGAATTGCAGAATGGGAGCTTCGTCGAGATATCAGAACAACAACATAGAATACTTCACCATGACGAAGCAATATAGCCATTGGAACCGATATACCCATTTGATTGTTGCTCTGAACGGATCAAAAAGAAGTTATGGGTTACCACTAGACCGTTGGAGAGCACCAGAACGGATAGAATGGAGTTAATGAAGGCCCCATGTCCATTGCAAGTAAATCGTTGCTGAGATTGCCTACTTAACCTGTCGCGCCACGCATCGAGAATACTTTTTTCTAACTGAGAATCTAAGCACGAACAATGAGATTTACTTACCCTGAGATCATTTCCTTGCTATTCATTTTCGTCTCAGAATTCCTTTTGCACCCAAGCCAGCTGACCCAAGTTTGTATGTTGAACGAGCTCAGATTTGTTGAGAAAATTGTTGAAGAAGTTCTAATTGATTTAATGGCTGAGAGAGTCATGTCAGAATGTAGAATGTTTATAGGTGTACAGGCATCGTCCTTGGGTGTACAGGCATCGTCCTTGGGTGTACTGCCATCTTCCTCCTCCACTGCTCGAGCAGGACCATCTCGACCGCCTTCGGAAAGATGATCTAAGCTAGGAAATGACTTCGCCACTGTGAAGATGATCCCAAGAATCTTGCCTAAATATATCCCACCACTAAGAGGACCAGTGAATCAAGAATCTGTACCCAGATACTTCGACTATGTTGTAATCACTGTGTACCTCCCAAAAGGGGTGCACACAGTTCATGCTGACTAGGAGAAGCTCACCACGCTGAAATTCAATGATTTTAACCTTGGAGATCGCAAGGTTTACAGTATGCTAGCCCCACACAATTATTTTACTATTACAAAAGGAAATAACCCCAAGATTGTACCGCAGCAATGGACCCATAACCTTGCGCAGTCAACCCTCCTCAACGTAATGAAGATTCCACATTTCGGGAGGCATCAGGAAGTAAATGCTTGTGTTTGACTATTGTTGTCCTGCTAGCATGAAGGATACCTATGGTTGGACTGGCGCATTACCGTGGATCCGATTCTGATCAATCGGATCACTGGGCTAAGCATGCAGGGCCCTGACCCACATGACTTTTACCCTGGAAAGACCGCAGATCATGCTCTCGCTCAACGAATAAAAGACACATATGTCGATTTGGAGAAAGGCATGTGAGGTTACAAGGTAGAATCCATTGAGAATGCAGCAATACGCTTTGGTTGCTAGTTGATCACAGGCAAGTTAGTCTGAAAAAATAGACCTACACAAGTGACCGGATTTGTAGTTGACCTCGCAGGGAAGTGCACGGAGGGACTACAAATGAACTAGGCGAAATACCTTATAAATCAGCTATAGCTTGATTGTAAACAAGTGCAGGACCAAGGGTATGAGTTCCACTTTAGTTGGTTGCTCATACTCATCACCTTCATTGTGTGGGAACTGCCCGAGGGAGCCACATTTCCAGAGATCGAACCCTTCGAACCCCTGGCCACAAAGTTTTGTACGTTGTGGTACTCCAATGACATGAACAAATAGTGGCAGTCCAATGCCATATTCCATGCATACTACACTCAGTTGAGGAATTCCATTCAGTCTACACTATGCATTACACCCAACACTCTTCATAGGTTTCGACCTTTGATGAAATTCATCGCAGATCATCACTTCACCTACATCACAATGCACGCAGATGAGCACAAACAACAACTCTATTCATATTACAAGCTGACAGAAGATGACATGGAGGATATTACCAAGGAATGGTCGGCAAACCTCCTTGTTACAGTTGACCCCATAGATATTTCTGATGTAGATAGCCCTGAAGCTATGCCGGATACACCAGGAATGCGCAAGACTAAGAAGGACGTGGAAGTTCAAGATATCCACAGCACATCCACGAAGACTGCTTCTCTCTCACCTGCAAAGGGAGGTGATGATGAAGAACTAAGGGGAACAGAAGTTGAACAGATCAAAGGCGAGGTTACCCCACCTAGGGATGAGGCAGATCCCTCCAAGAAAAGGAAGATTACCCCACTGAGGCCCTCATCCAGAAAGAAAACTAAGGCCACCCGGACCATGCTTAAGACTACGCTTACCCCGGATGATTTTGAATTCTTAATTGTCACACTGAATGATGTTTCATTAGAGCTCACGGAAAATCAAGAAGCAAAGCAGGAGGAACTATTCTGTCGGATCACGGGCGAATTCAAAGAAGCGCAGCAGGAACTTCAGTCTAGCCAAGTAGTTTCTACGGCGTCGTTAACAATGGAAATATCAGGAATAGATGATGATCCCACACAGTTATGCCAGATCGTCGAGAAAGTCGAAGCTCACCTTCGACAAGCTCAAGAATACATAGAGAAATCCACCCAGGCTTTGGCGCAAGAATAGAGTGCACATGAAGAGTAATGGAGAAAGGAAGAATAGGAGCAGCTTGACTTACAAGAAAAATGGGAGGAGGAAAAAGCCTAGTTATAGTAGAGCAAGGACCAATTTCTAGTAGAGAAACTTGAAACACAAGAAAGAGTTCACAAAGCATTGCACTCTGTGACGATCATAGAAGTGAAGATGGAAGATCATCRTCCACAGTAGGTGACCCAACTGGAAGCAGTAATCCAGCAACTTCAACAGTGCATCATGGATTTGGAGCTCCGCACCATGCCTAAGACACCCCAAGAGATAAGAGATCTAAGAGAGACCACTGCTCGAAGCGCAGTCGACCGATTAAAAAATTTGGATTTAGAATGTAGGCAGATAAGAACCAGAAGTGCCCAAACCTATGAAAACCTCGCAGAGAATCCAGAATTGCAGACATTGGAGGCACAACTCCATGAATCAAAGAAGCATGTAGATGTGCTACAAGCGCAGTTGAAGTCCATGACCCTAGTCAAAAGAATGAAGAGGTTCACGGATCAATGCACATCCCAACAACAAGTACACACGCTGCAAAGTAAAGTAATGGACGTATCTCAACGAATGCAACCACTCCAAGAGAAGGAATGCCAACTGTTCACCGAACTTGAAATCCAAGGTGTTGAACTTGAATAGGGTTTCATCACTGTAGAACAACGCCTAGAAGGACCGCTCAATAACACAGTAATCCAGGAATTTACTAAACAAGAGGCTATCGCACTGCAGTAGGTCGAAGCCTCTTGAGCCAAGCTCGATGCGTTCAAAGCGGAATTGGTTAAACCTGAGTGACTCGGGATGAGTCACAGGTGAGTGTTGGGGGCCTGTTGGCCCTTAACCAAGTTTAAGAGTACTTGGCCATACTTGACCACTTTTGGGACTATGACAGCTTGCCAAGGAAGGAGCGCAACGTGAAGCAAAAAATAAGGAAGCAAGACCTATTTTGGGGTCCATTTTAGGGTTTTGGGTTGATGTAACGGGAAAGGGATGTCGGCCCGTGGGTTTACCCACATTTAGGCCCATTTTGTAATATATAAATAGGCAATGTAGATAGTAAGATAAGAAGGAGATAGTAATGTAGTACATCTATGTGATGTATTAATGAAAGTTTAGTGCTAGTAATTGGATCTATTTGATCGGATCTATCTTAGAGTGCTCTATGCATGAGATTGGAGAGCTAAGTGTAGGTTGTTGTAGTCTGATGCTGAAGATCAAGGAAGAAGGATCTAGTGAGATGCACAGATCTTTTGTCCTGTGCAAATTAAGGGTCATTAGAGCTATGTGTTGTAACTACTTGACCAAGATAATATAAAGAAGACTTTGTGGACGTAGCCCTAGGGTGGCGGTGAACCACGGTAACTGTGTGTATAGTGTTTTGTGCTTCGCTCATCTCTTTCTTGGCTAAGTGCTTGATGTGATTAAGTAGACCTAGTTTATGCTCTGTGTTTTTGATGAATGAATGAACATTAGATCCGATATATGAGATGCTTAGTGCTTGATACGTTGAATCTAAACTATATTTTTGTGGATAAGTATTGAATCATTCTTAGTATAGTATTCACTGTGATTCTTTGTGCCTTCTACAAAGTATATTAATGAATGTATGCTAAGGAATAACTGATGCTAAGTGTGTTGTAAGAAATATGATCATAGATCTTTGTCCCAGCTAAGGTTGCAGACACCTGAGTCTTGCAACCACCCCTGCCTCTACCTCGGGTGAGACTTCATCTATTTCGTAGGTGTTGTCGAAAGGGTCGGTAGTTAAGGCTTTGTTGGTGCGCTCTTGAGCATTGAACCCTGGGTCTACCCTTGTGCCAACAAATATTCATAGATTTGAGGAAACTGAATGATGTTTGTCTACATGATCCATTTCTTACATTGTTCATAGATGAAGTTTTGGAGAATGTAGGAGGCTAGAAAGCGTATTATTCACTAATGATATTTCGGGATATCACCAAATAAATATTTCACAAGAATACATACATAAGGAAATGTGTTTGATAGAATGGGAAAGCTATCAATATACAGCTATGCCATTTGAGTTGAAGAGTGGACCAGCAATATTTTCTAGAGTAGTTGTAGCAGCTTTCAAAGAGTTTAATCATAAGTTCTTATAAGTGTACTTAGATTATTGGACAGTATTTAGTATGTTGAAGAATCATTTGAAACTCTGTGCTTAGAGTTGGATAGGTGCATGCAATTCTAGATCTTGTTGAATTTGAAGAAATGTATTTTTTTTGCACTTTTTGGAATATTTTTGGTTCATGTGGTGTGTAAACAAGGGTTTTTAGTTGATCCTATGAATATAGTCATGATTGTTTATTTTCCACCACCTACTTCATTGCGACAGTTGAGAGCCACATTGGTTCATACACAATATTATAGAAATTTTATCAGAGGATATGTGCAGATCATAGCCCCGTTGGAGAATTTTTTGAAAAAGGAATTTAAGTTTTAGTGGAATGAGGAATGTCAGCAGAGTCTATGTACAATGAAGGAGACGTTGGTCACCACATCTATTTTAGTTTTACCAAATTGGAAGAAGGAATTTTATGTTCATGTTGATTCATCCTCTATAGCACTAGGCGCAGTAATAAATCAGCCATGAGAAGGACAGATAGATCATCCCATTTCATTTGCAAGCAGGAAGTTGTCATCTACTAAACATAATTATACTACCATGGAGCGAGAAAGATTGGAAATGGTATATGCATTGCGGAAGTTTAGACATTACCTTTTTGGATCACACTTTAAGATGTATACAGACCATTATGCACTAAGATTCCTAGTTAATAAGCTAGTCTTGGGAAAGAGAATATGAAGATGGCTCTTATTGTTTCAGGAATATGAATTTGAGGTGATTGTGAAACTGGGGAAATTTAATTCAGGACCTGGTCATTTATCATGGATACTATCAGGGGAAGAAGCAAGAAACTGAGATGACAGTCTACCAAATGCACATTTATTTGCAGTACAGATGATTGATGATTATTTTGTAGACATAGTTCAATTATTAAGCATAGGAGTAGCTCCACCTGATTTTGCAGTTGTGTAGAATAAGCAATTAATATTGAAGGCAGTAAACTATCAAATTATAGTAGGGAATTTGTACAAGTTAGGTGTAGATGGTATTTTTCAATGTTGTGTATTGGAGCATGTGAGACATATGATATTGTTAGACGTCCATGAAGGAGTTGTGGGAGGCCATTATGTAGGCAAGGAAATGGCTCAAAATATTGTACGTATGGGATTATGGTGGCCCACTCTTCATAAATGTGCTAAGGAATTATATCATACTTGTTATTTTTTTCAAAGACTTGGGAAGCCTTCTAGGAGGGATGAGATGTTGTTAGTACCGCAAGTAACATTACAGTATTTTGATCAACGGGTCATTGATTTTGTTGGATCGATCAATCCACCAGCAAAGCGATCAGGATCTAGATACATCATTACTACAACAGATTACTTGACCAGATGGGATGAAGCAAAACCAATCAGAGATTGCAGCGCGGAGACAGTTGTGCAATTTTTGTTTGAAAATGTGGTTACAAGGTTTGGATGCCCAAGAATAATTATGAGTGATCAGAGAACTCATTTTTTGAATAGGACGATTGCATCTTTGACAGAGGAGTTTCATATTCATCATCATAAGAGAACATTGTATCATCCTTAAGAAAATGGAATAGTGGAAGCATTCAATAAGATCCTAGAACATGTGTTGACGAAGGGTTTTCAATGTAAACCGAGATGACTAGAACTTGAGGATTCCAGCAGTTGTTGGACAGGAAGTTCAAATAACTAAGTATCGAGGTAATGTGAAAAAGTAAAAAGGATAGCAATTAGGCATGCAAAAGCAGGTAGACTCACAAAAGAAGGAAGAACAGTAGTCAGGAGTGTAAAAACAACATGCAAGCGCAAAGATAGGAAAATCATTCCCGAATAATGAGTTGTCATAGGGTTTTGGGGGATGAGCGAGTAGGTTTTTGAGCCCTAAATTCTATGTATAAATATGTAATGGGTAGGGAAGAACAGGTTGTTGTTTTTTATGCTGAGTGAATAGGAGGTTGAGAGAATAGACTAAGAATGAGAGAGACTATATGTCTAGAGGTTTAGGGAGGGTTTGCAGAGAGAGGCTTGCACTGCAGAATGGCTAGGAAAGATGGGGAAATACGTCATGATATATCTATTGTAAGCGTAGTGCACAAGCCTAAGATGATTGAACAAAGAATAATAAAGAAGCTAGTCTTTGTGGATGTATCCTGAGTGGGTGAACCACATTAAAACTATGTGTATGAATGTATTTTTATGTGATTGGTCATGGATGTTATATTTATGCATAACTAGACCTAGATATATTTTTTAGTTGATTGATGCACAGTAATGATGAAGGTTACAATGAATAGTTTATGTTGAAATTTGTGTCACAATGGTGATGCATAATTAAAGTTTACTAATTAATCAAAGGAAAAGGGACAAAGAATATGGTTCACAAGGTAGATAAGTATGAATGAATATGATGATAGTCTCCCATCCTCTCATCCCTACAGAAAATTGGTTCCTACAATCCCAATAGATGCCTCGAGTGAGACTTCACTTGCATGCAAGTGATGTCGAAAGGGTTGTTGTCTACAGGGTTTTTTGGTAGAATAAACTAAACCTAGGGTCTTACAACCACGCTCCAACAAATGGTTCCATTGTTAGGACCCAGAATATATGATTGAGGGAATGTTTTAGAGGGTGGCTAAGAAAGAGATCATTGAATGGCTAGAAAGAAAGGAACAAGAATTTTCCCGGAAAGAGAATAGAAACCCTTGGATGGGATACGAGCAATGGATGCAAAGGTATGTGTACACGGAGCTGCATGAGATTTTCTTTGGTGAATTTCCAATTATCTTAACTAATTCATTAGAAATATTAGTGGATAATACTAGAAGGTATCAAACTACAATGTCGAGGAACTGGACTCCTAAGTTGGTAAGACAATTGAATTATGTAAGTAAAAATACTTCCCGCACCATTGATTTTTGGTTCAATAGTATATTGGGAGAGTATATTACAGAATTTGTAGTAGATTGTACCCGGTCATACAACGTTGAAGAAAGGGATTTATTTAAGGATTTATGTGGAAGTTTTATGAAAGAATTTGGTACCTGGATAAATATATTGTTGTGTGATAAATGTGTGATGGAGATGGAGTCTAATTTCTAAGGGGATTCACAAAAATAGGGGAATTGGGGGATGACCAGAGGATAGTCTGAAGGTAGGAAAGAATGAAGGAAGAAATGAAGAAGGAAGGGAGGGACTAAGGATGCAAATAAATGAAGAAGGTGTATCAAAAGAGGAAGATGAGTTTGGAGTACTACATAGTGGAAGAAGGTACAAGAGGTTGAAGACTAGGGCTGAGAAAGGAGAGACACATAGTGAATTTGAGAGGAGAGAACCTTGCGTAATAGTCCAGATTGTGGAAATTCCACTCATAGAAGGAGAGGAAGAGGATTCTAAGTTAATTCCTATAATATAAGAGGCATTAAATCCTACTCAGACTAAATCATGTGTCAATTCCATGACCATGTGTGTGTCACCTAGATCTGAAGTATCATTTGAGGATTTGTAAAAATCACTTATAGTGAGTAGGGGAAGACAGAGTAGCAGTATCCATAGTAGTGGAAGCAGTGCATTGAGTCAAAGTAAAACAAAATCACCAAGGGGAGGTACTACAAAAAACAACATGGAAATATTAGACAACACATTGAGACTGCATGAGTTCCGGGGAATTGGGTCGGAGGACCTAGAACAACATCTATTTGTATGTGAGACAATTTGGGCTACGAAGAATGTCCAAGATGAGTTTGTGAATATTGCTTAGTTGGAAACAACATTTATAGGCCACACATTGTCTGGTATATGAAACTATAGAGTACCACACCTACAGGACAAGCAAGGACTTTAGTAGAAATTAGACAAGCATTGTTGAAAGAGTTCAAGAAGCCAAAATCTGAGTCATAGTACATTAAAGAGTTGAAGGAAATAAAACAAGTGAGGAATGAGTCATTTTGGGACTATGATCAAATATTTATGGATTTGATGGGTAGATTGACATTCCATATCCTCAGTCAACAACACTAAGAATGGTTTATTGTAGGACTACTACCACATATTCCTCAGTCGTTGATTCAACAGAAGGTTGTGTCATAGCCTAGATATTTGGAAATTATGATGAATCTAGAGGTATATCCAATAGGATATGGTGGGGGGATGGAACAAGTCCAAACACAGTTAACTACCTTGACAATTCAATTAGCAAAACTGACAAAAGGGAAGGAGAAGTGGGAACAAATCTAGTGTACCAAGTGCAGGACTAAAGGCCACCATAAGGATGAATGCTCAGCATTCAAGCGGTATTTGGAGATTCGAGCATTGAATCCACTATAGGAAAGGGGATACTGTGAAATATGTAAGAAATAGGGACATTATCCGACTGAGTTTCCATTACTACATAAATACTAGAGTATGCCAATTAATCTATTTTGTAACTTTTGCAAGTCAGTCGGGAATGAAGAGAAGGATTGTTGTGCATTCAATTTGATAAGAGAGCACACTTCAAATATGTATAGGATTCAGGAGGAGAGTGTTGTGAAGGAAGGAGGTATTCCACAATATAATGATCAGAGAGGCTTCAATCCAGGAAACTGAGGGGGTTTGGTAGAGGTCGAGGTACAAAAATTTTTGGCAAAGGAGGTAGAGGACCAATAATATGATACAATTGTAATCAATTGGGACACTTATCTCATGACTTCTTGAATCCTTGTACAACATGCACATATTGTAGATAACTAGATCATGTGATAGAATATTGTCCTCAACTACTTGCAAAGTGGAAAGAAAGAGAGAATCAAAACTAGAACACAAATTAGAATGTATAGAAGATATCAACCAAGAAATGCAATGAAGGATATAGAATAGCATTGTTTACGCACAAAGTAACTAGAACAAGGGATGATGTGACAAATGGATAAAGGAAGGATGATAAATGGGAAAGGAAATCAGCGGGATTTGTGTCGACATTTCACCCTCAGTGAGAAAAGGAGATGTATTGTAGGGCAAGAAAAGAGATACTAAGACTGGATTGGGTAGCATCAACATCATCTGTGCCTCCTATCAGTGATCATACTATACCATAAAATTTGATTGAGAAGGTAAGTACTCTAAGAGAGTTTCTGTGAAGTTGCATAGAATTGATGAAAAATGAAACTTCGTTGAATGCATTATGTGAAATGATTGATCAGTGTGCACAAGAAAGGGAAATTCATGTCACACAGAGGGTAGTGAATTAGGTACTGCATAAAAAGAGGACTAACAGAGAGTTCATATTAAGTGCACAAACTGGAGAATACGATGTGGACAATGCCATTTTAGACTTGGGGTCCAATGTAAATGTGTTACCAAAGAAAAAATGGGAAATGATGGGGAAACCCAAGTTAATCTAGTATCCCAATCAGTTAAGGTTGGAAAACCAACACAATATAGTACCAATTGGCTGATTGACAGGGATATCTATGAATATAGATGGGGTGCACAGCATAGTAAATTTCAAAGTCATCAAGATTGTGGATGATAGTCAGCCATATCCAGCACTAATGGGGTTAGGATGGGCCTTTGGAAATTAGTAAATTATAAATATAAAGAGGGAAATGATATTTTAGGTATGAGACTTGAAGTTTACTGCACCTTTAGATCTGACAGAAGGAAAGAGGTATATAGAACCAGCTAGAGGGAATGAAATTGACAACTTGTATAATATGACTGTGTGAATGGATGACTATGTTAACCCTATTGAAGATGGTGTGTTAATTTGGAGGATAATTATCTTGTGTGTGTCAGACTCAGAGGAAGGTCTAGAACATTGGAAGCAGAGAATGCATGAAGTATCATCTAGATGATGTGCCTACATTATGCGATCATTGCGTTGGATTGGAATGGAGTTATGTGATCGACCCAAATATGATGCATTGATTGATATAAGATATTTTGTAAAGGTGTTTGAGTTGCATATAATCGAACAGCAAATACTGCTGGCGTTAGATGTTTCCTTGAAGGCCACTCCAGCTAGATGGTGGGTTGCACACAAAGAAGCAATAGAATATTGGAAGCACTGCAGAAGATTGATGCAAGTTAGATTTGGTACTGAGGTTCAATATATTGCGTAGAAGTATAAAAGGGTAATTAATCCAACAGATCATGTTGAGAAATGCAGAAACATATGGATTTTGATCCCAAAGAAGGAATGGACGTAAGGGTTTATACATACATTGGATACAATTCCTAAGAATTGGTACCTATAACTAGAAATGCATAGAGAGACAGTGAATTGGGACCAGTTAATTCAAAGGTTTAAGGTAACATTTAATTTTGAACATGAATCTCCATTAGTAGATGCATCCTTACAGTTCATTAGAAACAAGATATTTTAGAAGAAGGGCCAATGGAGGTAGTACCTGTGTGTAGTGTGCACAGAGTTTCTATGATTGTCCATGAATTATTGGAATGTTATAATGTCGCTAAAGAAGAACATGATGAGTAAGATCCAAGGAATGTACAAGTACCATAAATTGAGGGGGAACATGCAGTAGAAGGACCAGATCTTGAATTTCTTGTGTATGCATAGCCAATAAATACACGAAAGGTAAATATTGGGACAAAAGAAAATCCAAAGTTTGCGTAGATAGGTGATTATTGGAATGATGAAATTATGGAGAAGATTGCAGATTTACTGTGTGAGTATTAGGATTTATTCCCAAATATGTTCTCAAAGATGAAGGAGATAGTTGGTGAGTTAGGATAAATGAATATCCCTTTGAAACTAGATGTTAAGCCCATGAGACAGAGACCCTACAGGATAAATTTGAAATATAAAGAAAAGGTGAAAGCATAGATAGACCGAATGTTGGAAGCAAGAATCATTGAACCAGTAGTGGAAACTGAATGGATAAATCCAATGGTAGTACAAGATAAGAAAACAGTTGGAATCAGGATTTGTGTAGACCTAAGGAAGCTAAATGATGCAAGTTTGCATGATCCTTTTCCAACACCTTTCATAGATGAAGTGCTAGAGAATGTTGGGTGGAAGGAGGCCTATTCTTTCACGGATGGATTTCCAGGATGGATGATAGCCATAAGACTACCTTGTGAGAGAGTGTGAAATATACCAATACACAGTAATGTCTTTTGGGATGAAGAATGCACCTGCAATTTTTTCAAGAGTAGTTGTCGCAGCTTTTAAGAAATGTATTCATAAGTTTCTTGAAGTTTTCTTAGATGATTGGAATGTGTTTAGTCTATTGAAATATCACATATAAGTACTCAGGTTGATGTTGGATAGGTTTAGACAATGTCATATTTCACTGAATTTGAAGAAATGTGTTTTTTTCGCGCCTTTTGGAATTTTGTTGGGCCGTGTGGTATGTAAGCAGGGCTTATTAGTGGATCCTTTGAAGATTGTAGTGATTTTAGATTTGCAACCACCCACATCAGTGAGACAGTTGAGAGAAATCTTGGGTCATACTAGATACTACAGGAAGTTCATTAATGGTTATACGTAGATTATGGAACCTATGGAGAAGTTGTTAAATAAAGAAGCTAAGTTTCAGTGGAATGAGAACTATCAGAAAGGTTTGGATACACTGAAGCAAAAATTAGTGACCGCGCCAATTTTGATATTTCCATATTGGAAGACTAAATTTCATGTTCATGTGGATGCATCATCCATAGATTTGGGTGCATTATTATCTCATCTCGAAGAAGGAGACATAGACCACCCAATTTCTTTTGCAATAAGGAAGTTGTAAATAGCAGAACATAATTACACTACCACAAAACGAGAAGGATTGGCAATGGTATATGCACTATATAAGTTTAGACATTATTTATTGGGGTCTCACTTTAATATGTATACAAACCATTTTTCACTAAGATACTTATTGAACAAGCCAGTGTTGGGGGGTAGAATATGCAGATGGTTGTTGTTGTTCCAGGAATATGATTTTGAAGTTGTGGTGAAACCAGGGAAGTTGAATGTAGGACCAGATCATTTATCGTGCATATTATCAGGAGATGATACAGGGAATCTGGATGACATCTTTCCAGATGCACAGTTATTTACAGTTAAAATGGTGGACAGACACTTCATAGACATTGTGTAGTTTTTTAGTACAAGAATGGCCCCATCAGACATGACAGTGGCGTGGAAGAAAAAGTTAGTGATTAGCACAACAAAATATAAGTTAATTGAAGGGAAATTATACAAGTTAAGTGCAGATGGAATATTAAGATGATTTGTGTTAGAGCATGAAAGGCCATTGATACTCTCATAAGAGCATGAAGGATTTGTGGGAGGAAACTATGCAGGTAGAGCAACAACGTAGAATATTTTTTGCCTAGGGATTTGGTGGCCCACACTTCATAAGGATGCTAAAGAATATTTTCACACATGCGATGTTTTTTAAAGGGTGGGAAATCCATCCACAAGGGATGATATGCCTTTACACCCACAGGTTACATTGCAATCATTTGATAAATGGGAAATAGGATTTGTTGGACCGATCAACCCACCAGTGAGAAGATCATGAGCTAGGTATATAATCACTGCAATAGATTTTTTGACCAGATGGGAAGAAGTAGCACTAGTCATAGGTTGCACCCCAAATACTGCTGCAAGGTTTCTATATGAAAATGTAGTTACACTATTTGTATGTCTGTGCATTCTAATGAGTGATCAAGGGATGCACTTCCTAAATAGGATGATTGCAGCATTGACTGGGGAATTTCAAATTCATCATCAGAAGAATATGTTGCATCACCCTCAGGAAAATGGGACAATAGAATATTTTAATAAAATTGTAGAGAATGCTCTGAAAAATATCTACAATGTAGGAATGGATGATTGGTACTTGAGTATCCCTGTAGTATTATGGGAATATAGGAATACAAGTAAAAATTTGATCGAACAGACACCTTTTAGATTGTTCTATGGGAAAGAAGTAGTAATGTCGATGGATTTATTGTGCCTAGAATGTGCATTGCAGCAATTACTGGTCTTTCGAACTCTAGCATGGTAGAGGAAATATTGGAAAAGTTACTACAACTTGAGGAAGATCAATTTGTCGTAGGGTTCCATCAGCAAGTTCAGAAGGCCAAAGAAAAGGCATGGCATGATAGACATATTAAACAGAAAAATTTTCAAGTGGGGGACTTAGTATTACTATACGACAGTAAGTTTATGCAACATCTAGGGAAGTTTCAAATGCATTGGTTAGGACCATATGTGATTAAGCATGTGACGGAGGTAGGTATTGCGCAGTTTGAAATGTTGAATGGGGAAGACCTGGGAGGAATGGTGAATGGAATTCATCTAAAAATTTATAGGTACAGCCGACCTATCGCGCACTAGTCTGACCTACGCGAGAATCTTTGTATGATAGTAGGAAAAAGAAAAAGAAAAAGTAATAAAAATGAGAAAAAGGAAAAATAATAAAAAGTGGAAAAGAGAAAAGAAAAACGAAGGAGAAACAAGAAAAAAATGAAATAATTTATAATGAGAGTAAGGGCATAGAAAAAGAAAGTGTTACGCAGATAAAATAAAAAACATAGAGATAGTTAGGTGCGCAAAAAAGAAATGTGTAGAACAGGACCATCATGAAATTTAAAGGCATTAAAAGGGTGGAAACGATGGTTAAAGAGCATTAATGACAAGTCATAAAGATTACATATAGCCATAAATGGAAATAGTCGACAGGGATCATGACAGACTGGTAGTACGAGGCACAAATCCAATGGAATATATGGAAATAAAGAAGCATTCATCACACCACTGGAGGATTAGAAATTTAATTCAGGAGCAATGGGACATGGACAACTGGTGAAATGGCATGGTAAAGCAAGCAGCACATGACAATGAGGAGAAATTCACAACCCTGATTGCACAAGTCGTAGATGAGATTTTGGAACAAGAAGCAGAGGCCAAGAAAGGAGTTGTGACAACAAAGGAGACCCTAGAAAAGTTCATGGAAGAATGGAGGGGTGCAACACAAAACGCTTAAGTGGCTCGAGATGATCCATAGGTGAGTGTTGGGGGCTTGTTGGACAAGAAGTTCAAAGAACTAAGTGTTGAGGGCGCACACAAAAGCAGGAAAGATAGAAGTTAGGCATGCAAAACCAGGAAGACGCACAAAAGTAGGAATAATAACAGTCGAGAGTGTAAAAGTAGCATGCAAGTGCAAAGATAGGAAAAGCATGCCCGAACAATGAGTTGTCATGAGTTGTCATAGGGTTTTGGGGGATAAGAAAGTAGGGTTTTGAGCCCTAAATTATATGTATAAATATGCAATGGGTCAGGTAGAATAGGTTGTTGTTGTTGATGTTGAGTGAATAGGAGGTTGAGAGAATACACTGAGAATGAGAGAGAGTCTATGTCTGGAGGCTTAGGTAGGGTTTTTAGAGAAAGGTTTGCACTATTGTAATATCCCTAAGGCCGAACCCAATTGTAAATGTAAATGAAAATGTACTTAAGCTGGTGAGCTATATGACATCATTTTATATGCACATTTCATGGTATAGTGTGTGCATGTATTGCGCAGTAAAATGAGGAAGTGTGCACATTCCTGGATACCGCGCGTAGAAACTTGAGTGCGTGTGATTGTGAGGCCAGCGAGCCTTTGTGTATAGGTTGGTGAGATATTTATTATAAGCTAGGATTCTTATGTTTTGATTAGGCTGGAGAGCCTAGATGTTAAAGGCCAATGTGCCTATTTTTGTACATGTCTCATAATTAATATAAATACATCGTTGCGTGCAGACCAACCACGATAAAAGAGATGGGGGACTAAACTACACTAGTTAGGGAAAGGGGGGGGCTAAGTTAAGGAAAGGGGATAAGATAGGGAGCCTAGGACAAAAATGAATATCATATTAATATTTCTTAAATCATAAAGTATGGATAATTATTTTATCCTAAGTTCTAAAGTTGGGTACAAGTGGACCAAAGTAGCTCCCAACATGACAAGTGTCAAGTTGGGGACATGCATACACATTGTTGGGACTTAGTTCATTTCCAGGATTGATCCATCATTCGAACCATCATTCCTACTATCCAGTCAATCATCCATAAGTATTCTCACACCATTGAGTTATATTTTGTATCTTCATGATTGTACCTGAACCCATATCCATAGTCATTTTGTGTTGGTGTATATGGTTAGCTTGGGATCTGGACTGAAGAAGCGGGTTGTTAGGCCCGTGAGAAATTCTTTGGGTAAGAGAATTGTTGGGGATTTATTTCTTGAAGGCGTTGAATTATAGTTGCAGGGCTCTAAGACTTCATGTCCGCCCTGTTGTTGAAGCCCTGGAAGGGAAGTGGGGCAGCCGAGGGACTGTTGAGCAGAGAAGGGGAAAACTTCCTGGGGTGGGACATTCATGTGGGGAATGAGGGACTATAGGTTGTTAATTGAGTGAGCACCTGAGATGGAGTCTTTCGTGTTGTCCATGAGCCTTTAGACTAGTTATGAATCCCTTTACTCGGTGGAGTTTAGTCCCATCTCGGGGGTGACTCACTGTTGAGAGTGATGAATAGTGTGGTCTAAGGCTGGGAGGTTCGTGGAAGGTCTGCACACAGTTGGTGACATTCTAACCAAGATAAGTGCCAATTGGTTGGTAAATTTACATGTTGTATTTTTATTTACGTGCTTATATTTATGGGTTTATCTTATGTGTGTTTATAATTGTCTGAATGTCATGGGTATTTCCTGTATATGCTACATGTCTATGTTTACTGTTATTTCAGTGTGAATTCATGCATTTACTTAATGTATTAGTCTATTTACGTTTTACATATAACGCTTCCACATGAGTTATGTGCATGTGTATTTTAAATGCATGCAGTTATAAAATCATGTGGCATAGCCCAGTTGGTTGTTGGGTATGTTACAGTATGTTTCGCAGAGAGAACAAGAGTGTTCTCTGGTGTAGCATGGCTCGGCCATGGGTGGTCGGGGACGTTACAAATTGGTATCAAAGCTTCAGTTTTCAACATTGATCCTGAATGGGCCAAACGATTTGAGTTGAGGCGAAATTATAGAGAGGATTTATTTTGAAATGGCCAAATTTCAAGTCACAGAGCGTCCATGGTAAATTTAGAAACAACAACGCGGAATTGGGAAAATCCCCAATTTCTATTGTTAAATTCATGAAAAAAATTGAGAAAATCGGCCATGTGGTAAGATATTATTGATTTAATATATGTTCTAGCAAATTCAGACCCAGAATTGGTCGAATTTGAAGTTACAGTAAATCCATGACATATGAAGCGGAATTCATAATTAAAATTCCCAATTCGTGAATTGATTTGGGTGAATTCGTTCCATAAAATTCAATCCACGACGATTTGTTATTGCAGAGGTTGAATTGGTGTTATCGGGGTGAAATTGAACGAATTTCATGGTCGTAGAATGTTATGGAAAATTGGGGAAAAGTTAGGAAAAAGCCCCAATTTCTACAGCGGAAAAATGTAAGTGTGCAAGTGTGCATGCTAAATTTCAGTGTTGCACAGAAAACTGTTAGTGTGCGGGTGCACGTGCTAAATTTTAGCACCACATAGAAAAATAGTGTTTTTCTGGTGCACGCGCTAAATTTTGGCGCCGTGCGGAAAAATGTTGGTGTGCGGGTGCGCATGCTAAATTTGGCATTGCATAGTGTGAATACGCATAATAAGTGTGCACAGTGTGAAAATTCATAATAATGGCGCGCGTGGTACGCACAGTATTGGCATAGTGCAGTGGAGTTTGGTAGTTGCGCGCACAATGTGAGTATATGTTGTCGTGAGACAGTTTTATTAATGGTGTGCGCAGATTTTTGGTGTGCAGTGGGGACGTACTAAACTCTGGCATGGCACAGGGTGTTGAGTGAAATGTGCATGGAATATTAGTGCGCAGTAGAAAAACTGTGCGCGGTGGATACCAGCGCGCGGTGGATGTTGGCACACGACATAAAAGTAGTGCACGCAAGTTAGTGGCGCGACGGAGAAGTGATACACAGTGGGTTTAAGGTATGCGAAGCACGATTTACCTTTTGTTGTTGCTACACATGGTAAATATGGGTGTACAGGTTTAAATTTGTGTGCGTGAAGTCATTTAGAGTGTGAACAATAGCATAAAATCAACAATTTTCTACAACATTTTATATCATTTGAATGCCATCTTTTTGCAGCGCATTTTTGAGGGCCTTAAGAGTGTTTTTAACAACTCAAAAACCATGAGATAGAAGTGTGTATCGAAGGTACACTTTGTCTCTGCAGCTCAAATAAAATATCTCGGATAGATCTTTCTAATGGTGTAAATTGTTCGTCAAACAGAGCTTTTATGAGAAAGTTACAGCTTAAAAAGTGAAGGGTAAATTGTAAGACCCAACTAGCTTCAAAGAACCATAACTTTCAGCTCCGGAATCGGATTGAGGCGCAGGAGTAGTCAATGGAAATATATTGAACCATAGAAGGCATTCCCAGAACTGAATTAAATTTTTGGGCATGTTAAAGTTGTTTAATATGGAAAATAAGGTGCCTATAACATTCCATACCAAAAACACAAATTGGCCTATAACTTCAGCAGATTGTAACTAGCAGCCCAGAACCCAGAATAAGGTGAAACTTGGATAGAATGTCCATAATATGTTTTTGCAAAAACCCAATTGATATCATATGAAAATTCCAATGGGGTAGGTGCAAAAATTCATAATTACAGTGCAGAGTTGCGCCAAGTTGAAAAAAATGAGCAGAAAAATTAATGGGAAAATTTCAAATAGCCATAACTTTCTGCTCCAGACTCGGAATTGAGAATGTGAGCATGTGTTGGAAAGGTATTGAACAATGGAATCTAAATATCCACCCAGAAAATTGATTAGGGCATTAAAAAATTTAGGAAATTGGAATAAATTATTCTGATATATTATTGAACCAAAATGGTTCATATTTTTCATGAAATTGCTGAAACAGTTAGTCTGACAAAGTTTTGTTGGATGCACATTTTGCAGAGTTAAAAAAAACTAGATCATATCAATATCAGTTCAGAGTCCATAGGAATGGAAGAGGCACAGGGGACTTACATTCATCAATATGAGAACAGAGGGATGGATGTCCATTTGGGCATTGAAGGAACAAACTTCAATGGACATGGAGAAGGAAGAGATGAAAACATGAATATGGCAGAGACCATTAAAATTTGCAGAAGGATGTCCAAATCCATAAAGCTGATAATGAAAGTCTTATGAGAGCCAAGGAGCAGCAGGATGACTTCAACATGAATTTATTAGGGAGATTGAACATAATAGAAAAGAAATTGGATAAGGAGAGTGGCTCAAGCAAGTCAGGAAATCACAGGTCTCATGATGAGAAAAGAAAAGCAAGAAGTGTTAGCAGGCATCACCACCACTCCCCGAGGAATTCCAATAAGAGATCACATAGCAGCTCAAGTCCATCCCTTGTCGAAAAGCATGAGAAGGCTGGGGTGGATGAGCTATGAGGATAAATAAACAAAATCAAACCTCCTACATTTGATGGTGAGCACAAAAAGGATGAAGATGCAAAAACATGGATGCTCGGCATGAGAAAGTATTTTCAATTACACAATTATTCTTCTCATGCAGAAGGTATAATTGATATCTATCAACTCAAGGGAAAGGCATCCATGTTGTGGGATCAGCTTGTGCAGGTGCAGCACATTAAAGAGAAAAGTGTCACTTGGAGGGAATTCAAAAAGTATTTTGAGAAGAAATACTTGACTAAAAGATACTATGATAAGAAAACGAAAGATTTCTTTGAACTCAATCTTGGGAGTATGACCATAGATGAATATGAGAGAAGGTTTTTAGAACTACTGAAGTATGTCTCTTTCATCAAGGATGAGACAGTCAAAATTCAAAGATGTTTGAGTGGATTGCCATCATTTATTAGTGAAAAAATATAGTATGATGATCCAAAGACATTGGAGGGGACCATAAGGTGAGCTAAATTCCTTTATGAATAGTAGAAAGCAAGGCCAACTTTCCAAAAATCTTTGGAAGACAAAAAGAAGTTCAAGATGGATCAGAGGAAGAAGGGATCTAAGCCTCCATTCTTCAGAAATAATCCTTAGGTACAACCAACTTCTAGAGAACCCAGAATGATTGAGGCAGGAGGTCAAAGGCCAAGGCAGCCACCTATTCAATGTTGGGGTTGTAAAGGAGATCACATGTTCAGAGATTTTCCTCATAGAGGTGAAAAGGTGAGGATTGTTCACAATGTACAGCAAGATGAAACAGTGGAGAACATGGGAATAAATGTACCAAGGATCTATGTAGCCCTGGAAAACAAGCAAGAAGAATATCAGTCACATATGATTGAGGTGGAAGGTATGATCAACAACCAAACCATTGTTATTTTAATTGATTCATGATCTAGTCATAGTTATATAGATCCTAAGATGGTGGAAAGTTTGCATTTTCCAAGAAGCAAGAATGGGAAATATTGGTTGGTGCAACTGGATACAGGAGCCAAAAGCAAAGTCAATGAAATGGTTATGTCATGCCTCATGGACATGAATGGACTAAACACCAAGTAAGATTTGAACATCTTACCTTTAGGTTCCTATGATTGTCTAATTGGGATGGATTGGTTGGGCCAACATCATGCTCTCCTAGACTGTCATAACAAATCATTTACTTTCTTGGATGAGGAAGGGAAACTAAGGAGAGTGCAGGGAATTCCCAGGGAAGTAACCATCGGAGAGATTTCAGCATTGCAGCTGAAGAAATGTTACAGGAAAGGGTGTCAAATATTTGCAGCACATATGGAAGAGACACCTAGAGATAAGGTGCCAAATTTGGAAGATCATGTAGTCTTGGAAGAATTTGAAGATGTGTTCAAGGAGGTACCAGGACTACCCCCAAAGAGAGATATTGATTTCTCTATAAATTTAATGCCTGGAGCAGCTCCAGTGTCAAAGACTCCTTACAGAATGAGTACACCAGAGCTGAAGGAGTTGCAAATGAAACTTGAAGAACTTCTGAAGAAGGTGTATATACACCCAAGTGTGTCACCTTGGGGTGCCCTGGTCTTTTTCGTGAAGAAGAAAGATGGAACATTAAGATTGTGCATTGATTTCAGACAATTGAATAAAGTGACTGTTAAGAACAAGTATCATTTGCCAAGAATTGACAATCTTTTTGATCAATTGAAGGATGCAAAGATATTTTCAAAGATAGATATCAGGTTAGGATACCATCAGGTAAGGATTAATGAGGAAGATATCAGCAAGACCTCCTTTAGAACAAGGTATGGTCATTATGAGTTCACAGTGGTTCCATTTGGGTTGTCAAATGCACCAGTTGTTTTCATGTGCTTAATGAATGGTGTTTTCCGAGAATATTTAGACAAGTTTTTCATTGAATTTTTGGATGACATTCTTATATACTCTAAGTCAGAAGAAGACCATGAGCATCATTTGAGAATGGTGTTACAAGTATTAAGGGAGCATCAGTTGTATGCCAATTTGAGCAAGTGCTCATTTTATCAAAATAAAATTCATTATATGGGGCACATCATTTCAAAGGATGGGATAGTAGTGGATCCTGAGAAGATATAAGCCATTAGAGAATGGTCAGTGCCAAAGAATGTGACAGAGGTAAGATCATTCATGAGTCTTGCAGGCTACTACAAGAGATTTATTGAAGGATTTTCAAATATTTTACACCCAATCACTTCAATGCAAAGAAAGGGTGTGAAGTTTCAATGGACATTGGATTGTGAAAAGAGTTTCCAACACTTGAAACGATTATTGACAAGTGCTCCAATACTAAGGATTGCAGACCCGAATGAAGACTTCATTGTATGCACGGATGCATGTAAAGAGGGATTTGGTGGAGTCCTCAGTCAAAATGGGTTTGTTATATGTTATGAATCAAGGAAGTTGAAGGAGCATGAAATAAATTATGCCACTCATGATTTGGATTTGGAAGCCATAGTGCATGCCTTGAGGAAATGGAGACACTACCTCATGGGGAAAAGGTTTGAGCTGAGGAAAGACCACAATGGTCTGAAATATTTATTTGATTAGCCAACTCTAAATGCTAGGCAAAGTAGATGGTTAGAATTTCTGAGCGAATATGACTTTGATATAAATCATATCAAGGGGAAAGAGAACAAACTAGTTGATGCGCTTAGCAGAAGAGTGCATGAAATGCATGCTACGGCCATTAGCATGTACCAACCCAGAATTACAAAGGCTACCAAATTAGATTTTCATTACAAGGAATTAGTGACAAAATTACAACAAGGTATTTTGCAGTAGAAAATTGAGGAATACAAGCTAAATAATGATGAAATTCTCAGGTACAGGGGTAGAGTTTATGTACCAAATTCTAATGAATTGAAAAATCTGATATTGAGTGAAATGCATAATGTGCCTTATGTTGGGCACCCAGGATATCAGAAAACTATTGCAGATGTCAAGAGCCAATTTATTGGCCAGGCATGAAGAAAGACATTGTTGATTTTATTGCCAGATGTTTGGAATGTCAAAAGGTAAAGGCTGAGAATAGACACCCAGTTGGTTTGCTACAGCCATTACCCATTCCTAAGTGGAAATGGGAATTCGTAACAATGGATTTCATTACCAAACTACCCAAAACAAACAAGCAACATGATTCTATCATGGTGGTGGTGGATAAGGTTACTAAAGCTACCCATTTTATTCCAGCTAAGCTCACTCACAAGGCAGCAAACATTGTTGATGTGTATATGAGAGAAATTGCTAGATTACATGGCATACCCAACACAATTGTGTCTGACAAAGATCCAAAATTTACCTCAAAATTTTGGAAAGGATTATTTAATGGATTTGGAACAAATTTGAATTTCAGTACAGTTTATCATCCAGAATCGGATGGACAAACAGAGAGGGTGAATCAAGTGATTGAGGATATGTTGAGAATGTATGTGATGTATAAACCATCAAAATGGGAAGACTACCTACACTTGGTAGAGTTTGCTTATAAGAATGGGTACCAAGCATATCTAAAGATGAGCCCATTTGAAGCACTTTATGGCAGAAAGTGAAACACACCAGTAAGTGGGATAACCCAGCAGACAGAGTAGTGGTTGGGCTATATTTGCTCAGGGAAATGGAGGAGAAAATGATAAAAATAAAGAAAAATTTAAAGGCTACCCAAGATAGGTAGAAAATTTATGCTGATAAGGGTAGAACTCACAGGGAATTTAAAGTGGGTGACCGTGTATTTTTGAAAGTGAAGGCCAACAGAAATTCCCTGAAGTTGGGAAATTGTTCAAAGTTGGCAACACATTATTGTGGGTTGTTTGAAATCCTATAAAGGATTGGTTCAGTTTCTTATATGATTGCATTTCCTGTATCTATGTATGTTCATAATGTATTCCATGTATCATTGCTAAAGAAATATATACCTGATGATAATCATGTTATTGATTGGAATGTGATTCAGGTGGAGTAAGAAGGCACTTTTCAAGTGCATCTGGTACGCATTCTGGACCAGAAAATCAAACACCTCCGGAACCAAGCCATAGGGCTTGTAAAGGTCCAATGGACTTGGTACTATCCTAAGGACACTACTTGGGAGCATGAGGATGCAATGCAAGAAGAATACCCATATCTTTTTTAGGATTTGTGAAAAAATTTTGTACATGGGTACATGATGCACTGAGGACAGTGCATAAATAAGTGGAGGGGATTGTAATATACCTAAGGCCGAACCCAATTGTAAATGTAAATCCAAATGTACTTAAGCTGGTGAATTGTATGACATCATTTTATATGTACATTTCATGGTATAGTGCATGCAGGTACTGCGCAGTAAAATGAGGAAGTGTGCACATTCTTGGATAGCGCACGCAGAAACTTGAGTGCGCACAATTGTGAGGCCACCGAGTATTTGTGTATAGGCTATGTTTTATAGGATGGTGAGCCAGTTATTATAAGCTAGGATTCTTATGTTTTGATTAGTCCGGAGAGCCTAGATGTTAAAGGCCAATGCGTCTATTTTTGTACATGTCTCATAATTAATATAAATACATCGTTGCGCGTAGACCGACCACGATAAAAGAGATGGGGGACTAAATTCCACTAGTTAGGTAAAGGGAGGGGATAAGTTAAGTGAGCTAGGGAGCTTAAGCCAAAAAGGAATATTATATTAATATTTATTAAATCATAAAGTATGGATAATTATTTTATCCTAAGTTCTAAAGTTGGGTACAAGTGGACCAACTAGCTCCCAACATGACAAGTGTCAAGTTGGGGACATGCATACATATTGTTGGGACTTAGTTCATTTCCAGGATTGATCCATCATTCAGACCATCATTCCTACTATCCAGTCAATCATCCATGATTATTCACACACCATTGAGTTATCTTTTGTATCTTTATGACTGTACTTGAACCTGTATCCATAGCCATTTTGTGTTGGTGTATCTGGTTAGCTTGGGAGCTGGACTGAAGAAGCGGGCTTTCACTCCCATGAGCACTTCTCTGGGTGAGAGAATTTTTGGGGATTGATTTCCTGAAGGTGCTAAAATACAGTTGCAGGGCTCTGAGACTTCCTATTCGGCCTGTTGTTGAAGCCCTGGAAGGGAAGTGGGGAAGCCCAGGGATTGTTGAGAAAAGAAGGGGCACACTTTCAGGGGTGGGACAGGAATGTGGGTAATGAGGGACTGTAGATTGTTAGTTGAATGAGCACCTGAGACGGAGTCTTCCCTGTTGTCCATGAGCCTTTATCCTGGTTAGGAATCCCTTTACCCAAGTGGATTTTAGTCCCATCTCGGGGGTGACTCATTGTTGAGAGTGATGAACAGTGTGGTATAAGGCTGGGAGGTTCATGGAAGGTCTGCACGCAGTTGGTGACATTATTACCAATATAAGTATCAATTGGTTGATAAATTTACATGTTGCATTATTACTTACGTGCTTATATTTATGGGTTTATCTTATGTGTGTTTATAACTATCTGAATGTTATGGGTATTTCATGTATATGTTTCATGTCTATGTTTACGATTATTTCAGTGTGAAATAGTGCATTTACGTAATGTATTTGTCTGTTTACATTTTATACATAATGCTTTCGCAGGAGTTATGTTCATATGTATTTTAAATGCATGCAGTTATAAAATCATGTGGCATAGCCCAATTGGTTGTTGGGTATGTTACAGTATGTTCCGCAGAGAGGACAAGAGTGTTCTCCGGTGTAGAGTGGCTCGGCCATGGGTGGTCGGGGACGTTACAACTACATAGCATCTAGTAAATATGGGGAAATACGTCATGGTATATCTATTGTAAGCACAGTGTGCAAGACTGAGATGATTGTACAGAGAATAATAAATAAGTTAGTTTTTGTGGATGTAGCCCAAGGAGTGGGTGAACCACGTTAAAACTTTGTGTCTGAATGTCTTTTTATGTGATTGGTCATGGATGTTCTATTTATTTATAACTAGACCTAAAAAAATTCGTTAGTTGATTGATGTGCAGTAATGATGAAGGTTACAATGAATAGTTTATGTTGCAATTTTTTTCATGATGGTGCTGCATAATTAAAGCTAACTAATTAGGGGAAAAGGGACAAATAATACAGTGCACAAGATAGATAAGTAGGAATGAATATGATGATAGCCTTTCATCCCCTCATCCCTGTAGAAACTTGGTTCCTACAGTCCCAATAGATGCCTCGGGTGAGACTTCACTTGTATGCAGGTGATGCCGAAAAGGTCGGTGTCTATAGGATTTGTTGGTAGAATAAACTAAATCTAAGGTATTACAACCACGCGCCAACATTAGTGTTATGGTAATATAGGACTATGAGTAAGAAGTTGACAGGACATGCACCTTTCATATTAGTGTATGACCAAGAAGTTGTTATTCCTATGGAATTCATCATGTCGAGTCTACCCATTGCTACGTTAACAGAGCTCACAGATTTACGCGTAGTGGAGAAAATATTGTCAGAACTAGTGGAACTAGAGGAGGACCATATTTCACAGGATTTCATCAGCATGTTTAGAAAGCACGCGAAAAGGCTTGGCATGACAGAGAAATGAAGTAGAAGAAGTTTCAGAAGGGAGACTTATTTTTTTTGTATGATGGAAAGTTTTTATAGCACCCTGGAAAGTTTCAAATGTATTGGTTGGGTCCATATGTGATCAGATTTTGGACAGAAGTGAGTGTTTTTCAGTTGGAGAAACTGAATGGGGAAGTTGTGGAAGGACTGGTTAACGGTAATTGGATGAAATTGTATAGGGACAATCGGACTTCTAGGAACTAGTCTAAGTGTGTAGTATGTGTACCATAGGACTTGTATTATAATGTATTATAGAAAGAAAAATAAAAGAAGAAAAGAAATAAAATAATATAAGGCAAGAGACAGAAGGTTGAATTTTTGCATAAGGTATTGTTTAAATAGTTAAATTGGTAAGGAGATAAAACTGAAAATGTCACGGAGATGTAGAAAACAGGAAGGAATCGTGCATAGGAATGAGGATTGAATTGCGATAGAAATATGTGCAAAAGGTGAGAAAAACATTAAATAACATACATGATGGGACAAGCATTAATGAGCAGACATGATGGTGAAGTAGAGGAGTCGCGTAGTTATGAATGAAAAATTGAAAGAGGGTTTTGATAGGCTGGAAAATATGGTGTATGATCCATCGGAGGATATGAAGTGAATGAAGAGTTAGGGAAAGTATTGAATGCGAATGTGAGTGGATTAGATTGCAATTTTGGGAGAAAAAGAACAGAAATAGTTGGTGACAGGCTATAAAAGCATATGAGGGATTGACAGGAAAATGTTATTGTTGCATACACATTCAAGAGAATAAAAGAGCCAGAGATAATCCAGTGTTGCATAGAAATTCAATTCTGATAGAGCCAAGCAAGTAATTTCCATATGTGAGTTAGTTGCAGAGAAGAATGGCACCACCGAGGATAGGAGAAGCTTCATCATAGCCGAAGAAATAGCACACCAAGAAAACATCAATACATGTATTCAAAGAAACCCTAGGAGTGTCAGTATCAAGGCTGAGCCTGATTCACTTTCCGAAGGATTATGTGCCACCAAGAAACATGAAAATGAAGCAGGTTAAGCTAAAAAGGGAGCCAAAGTATGAACTTTTCGAACCAGAGATCCCACTGGTGGTAATCATTGAAGAAGATATGTTAAGTGCAGTAGGGAATATGAAGTATGCAGACCATATATTGACATACATATAGAATTTTCCAGAGTTGGCACCACGTAAGTACAGGACCACAAAGCTAATGGTTACACTAGTAATTCCACCTAGGGTCATTGTCGAATGAGTCATAGCAGCAGTGGAGAAGTGTGCAGTAGGAGTGCAGAGGGAGATGAGCAGCAAGAACCTTGGTATTGCAACATTTATGATACTTGAGAAGCAAGAAACCCATATACCCAAATTGAAGGAGAAATTTAAAACACCTAAAGGAGATCCACAATCATTTGACTTAATTACTGCTCGATAATAACATTAAGTTAGCATTTACCTCGCAAACTGCAGAGACGGAAAAGGAAATTTTGCAGCAGGAAACACAAGTAAATTAAAAAGTCATGACTGCAAGAGAAACATTCCAGAATTTCATGGCAATGTGGAAGAAATCCTGAAGTGGCTCAAGACTAGCCACAGGTGAGTGTTGGGGGCCTGTTAGATTAGGACATTTTGGTACCAGTTTTGGGAATCATGTAGGAGAAAATCGCACAACAAATCAGCTAAGGAGCAGCACACATGGAAGAAAGGAAGATAGCTAGTGCATTTTCAGGGGTCAGCAGATGCGGAAGGTGGAAGTTAGTTAGAATTAGATGGACATTTTTCCCACATGGTAATGGGATAATCCCTAATGTAAAAGTATAAATATGTAATGGGATTTTGGGTGAAGGTGGTTGGTTAGTGAGTGAGCTCATTTTGGTTTAGAGAGTCATGGACTTATGAGCTGAGCAAATGTAATTCTAAAGTTCAAGAGGAGTTGGAAGGGAAGAATGAGCTAAGTGTGTAGTGTATGCTCTAATGGCAAGGGAATTTTGGGGTAGAACTAAGACATTATGTATGAGTGTAGTATGCACCTTTTGTAAGAGATGATGTTGAATGATAATATAAGAATCCTGGTCCAATTTGGGGTGAACCACATTAAATCTTTGTGTCATGATGTATGTTGTGTTGTGATGTGGTTACTTGTTATTATATTTATTGCGTGCACTTAATGTATGTTGGTTAATATGAATTTGTTAAATGTTGTTATGGTTCTAGGCATATGATGTATGGTATAATGAATGAGTGTTAAGAATAATGGTTATGATGAATGTCTCCCATTCCTCCATGACTCGGAAAACCTGGTTCCTGCAGTCCCCATAGATACCTTGAGTGAGACTCCATCTACTTGTAAGTGATGTCGAAGGGGCCAGTATCTTTAGGGTTTTTTTGGTGATTTAATGTTGAACCCTGGGTCTTCCCACTGCACGCCAACATTCATGCCATTTCTTGTACTTGGCATCATATTTTTGTAGGATATCATTAACCTATTGTTGAATGTTTTGGAATCATTCAATAAATTTTGTTTCTCTATTTACCTCAGTCTTAGCATGGGAGGACTCTTCATATGAATATGCAGTGGGCAGAGCCACATCAATGGGGGCCAATGGATGGAACCCCAAGCACACTTGTAAAGGGATGTGGTCAATAGAGATAAAAAGAGATATGTTGTAGCTATGTTTAACATATAAAAGGATCTCATCCCATGTACGTGTATGCATGGAGTTTTACATGTGTAGGATATGCACAATCATCTTATTGACCACTTTTGTGTATCCATTTGTTTGGGGGTGGAAGGAAATCAATTTGATCGGATTGATTTCCATCAGAGACCACATGATGGACCAAAAAGTACTAAGGAAACTACTATCTATATATGAAATAATGGTTCGTGGTAGCCCAAAATGAACCCAAACACACTCAAATAAGAGCTTAGTATGTGTTGAAGTTTTACTTATACAGCTAGCAGTTACGGTTCTTCTTTATTATTATAATCATTTAGCACATTAGATGCATAAATAAGATCACTGAAAGAGAGGCAATCACAAAAATAATAGAGACACACAGATTATCCTGGGAAACCCTCATGGGGGAAAAAACACAGCAAAAAATTCCTCAATATAGATAGACCAAAGACTGAATAGAATATCCTCCTCTACTCCTTCTCTAGGAAGAGTAGCACACCACTTGACCAAGAAATACCAAAAGATAGACTAGAAAACCTCCTTGATGTCACCCCCAATTGCAACAACTTCTACTCCAAGACTTTCACACTACAGAGTTGATTTGGTGAGTGTCCAAATGAGGCACTGGCCTCACTTATAAATAGTGGTCTATATAGCCTATAATTATGTCTGGGTCGACTTGTCACTTTACCCTCTTAATTTAAAAATTTTTGTCAAGGCACAATAGGGCCGACTTTTACTAAGGCACAATAGGGCCTAATTAAATATAATATAGTAATATTAATCAACTCTCTCTTAGGTAGAATGTTCTTCAAAGTTACAATATTTCAACACTCCCCCTTAATAAGAAGGGTATTCTACTGATAGCATTAATAAAAATTGACTGGACTCAATACATCATCAAGAGGAGGGGACATCGAGAACACTGTCAGCCATATCTATAGGTCAACGAAAGTTTTTTCTCATCATCAACATCAGTAGCAATTGAACATCATCATCATCTACAGTGTGGAGATGGAGTAACATCATCATCATCAATAGCATGAAGCTGGAACATCAACATCAACAGCATGAAGTTGGAATAACATCATCATCATCAACAGCATGAAGTTGGAACATCAACATCAACAACACAAAGATATAACAATAACATCATCAACAGCATGAGATTGGAATATCATCATCTATATGTGGCAACAGAATGAGGCAGGTGCATAAACAACAACATCTGTGGTACTCTGACAGATAGTCCTTACCAGACCTTCAGGATCTGCCCAGAAATCATAAGATTCCCTAGGATATAAAATCCTAATTGAGCTACCACTACTGACCACAGTTGGCATATACATGCACAGGTACTCTGATAGACCATCCTTACCAGACCTTCGAGATCTTCCCAGGGATGATTAGTCCCCTAGGATATAAAATCCTAACTGAGCTACCCATTGTTGATCAGGATACCATAGTATCATCAACATCACTCCCCCTTTTGAGGGAGGTCCTTTCGGATAACACCAAGCTTGTCTCGGAAGTATGAGGTATAGGCTTAGTCAACACATATGCAACATGCTCATCTGTGCCAACATATTGGAGCTTTACAGCTCCCTTTTGCACCATGTCATTAATGTAGTGATACCGTATGTAACATCCCCGACCACCTAGGTTGGCCCATGCTACTCCAGAAAATGCTTCATTTATTTGATCAACATATTGTAACATACCCAGCATCTAACTGAGCTATGCCACATAAATTTTTCGAACTGCATGCAATTAAAACATATACACACAAAAATCTTGTGGAACTTATATATAAAAATTAAACACAAAAATACATTTTGTAAATGCATGGATTCATACGGAAATAACAGTAAACATATACATGCAGCATATATAGGGAATACCCATAAATATAAAGATAGTTATAAACCACACATAGGATAAACCCATAAAATAACACGTAAATAATAATTTAGCATGTAATTTATCACACAATTGAAACTTATCTTGGTAAGAATAAGACCAACTTCGTGTAGACCTTCCATGAACCTCCCAGCCTTAGACCACATTGCTCATCACTCTCACTAGTGGGTCACACCCGAGCTAGGACTAAACTCCACCCAGGTAAAGGGATTCCTAACCAGGATAATGGATCATCGACAACAGGAAAGACTTTGTCACAGGTGCCAACTCAAACTAACAGCCTACAGTATCTCATTCCCCACATGCTTCCCCACCCCAGGAAGTGTGCCCCTTCTCTACTCAACAATCCTTCGGCTGCCCCACTTCCCTTCCAAGGCTTTAGCAACAGGCCGAACAGGAAGTCTCAGAGCCCTGTAGTTGTAGTTTATCACCTTCAGGAAATCTATTCCCTGCAATTCTCTCACCCAGAGAGAAATTTCTCACGGGCATGACAACCCGCCTCTTCAATATCTCACGGGCCTGACAAGCCACTTCTTCAATCCATCTCCCAAGCTAACTAGGTACACCGACAGGTATGGATACGGATACAACAGGTACAGTGACATTAAGGTACGGAGGAAAACTGATTGTATGAGTGAATGATCCTGGAATGATTGAATGGATGATTGAATGATGGAGTCCCCCCAAAACGAACTAAGTCCAAACTATATGTATGCATGTTCCCAACTTGAAACTTGTCATGTTGGGAGCTACTTTGGTCCACTTGTCCCCATCCTTGGAACTTAGGATAAAATAATTATCCATACTTTATACTTAAGAAATATTAATATAATATTCATTTTTTTCTTAAGCTCCCTAGATTAGACCTTTTTCTTAACTCTTAGCCCCACCCTTTCCCTAACTAGTGGAGTTTAGTCCCCCATACCCTTTTATCATGGTCGGTTTGCGCGGAGTGATGTATTTTATATTAATGATGAGACATATACAAAAATAGGCTCACTGGCCTTTAACATCTAGGCTCTCTAGCCTAATCATCACAAAACTGGCTCACCAACCTATAAAACACAGCATATACAAAAAGGCTCCTTGGCCTCAAAATCACGCGCACTTAAGTTTATGCGTGCGGTATCCTGGAATGTACACACTTCATCATTTAACTGCGCAGTACATGTGTGCACTATACCATGGAATGTGCATACAAAAATGATTTCAAACAGCTCACTATCTTACGTACATTTTTATTTTACATTTACAATTGGGTTCGGCCTAGGGGTATTACAATCCCCTCCCCTTATTTATGCATTGTCTTGACACAGACCCCCGACCCTCGGGCCGAGATCCACATAGGATCGTTCTAAATTCACCTCAAGCCGAAGCGACTCCCTTAGATCCCTATTGGAACCTCAAATTACGCAATCCAGAGGTCCTCCATGAAAACCTGCCCTCCACAACTTGACACCAGGCGCGAGCCTTACATCTCCATGTGACCGCAACCCGGCCTGAGCGCAAGTGCCTTTCGCAACTTGCTAGTTCGTGAGTTGATGACCCTCGACTCCTCTTTCTCCAAACCTCCGATACCCGAGATGTGATATAGGTATGCCTCCTTCCTCACTAGCGCCTGCTACATATAACCGTAGGCTAGGCTAAGCACTAGCACTACTCACAACTCATGACTTCACGAGTTGGAGTGTTGAACCCTTGGGCTCCTCCTTTGTGAAACCCCGAAACATGAAAGGTCAGCGATGGATTGGCTCCTTCCAAGGTGATGTGTGTCCACCACCTGTCACCCACTTCCACCTTTCTCTGGGCGCTTGTTGTTACACCACCTATCAACAATGCGGACCCCACCTAATAGATGTGCCATGTGTTTGCACGAGCCCTCGACACTTCGCGACTTTAGCAATCGAAAAGAAATTGTTTCAACCTCCAAACCCCCCGGTACATGATACCACGCGGAGGTTCTGATCCAACAGTTCTCCCGTGGCTTGGATCCAATGATCTAGATCTCCTTCCCTGCTCCTCACAACTCAGGACTTCGCAAAACCAAGAATTTGGTCTACCCTCCAAACTCACGAACCCCGAATTCACAAAATGATCCAGATCTCTGCCACCTGTCCTCCAAAATGGATGGTCCTGATGTTTTCGGGACTTGACGAGTCCTCTTCCTTCTGTTGTTATGAGGGTTAAACCTCGTGCACCTTTTCTAGATCCGATGGCTCACGGCAACTCGGCACTTCTCCCTCAAAGTTTATGCCATATGTTCTACCCTTCTGTGTGCCTGGACGTAGATTTAACGGTCCAGATCTTTCCTCCCAGTTTCGATCCAATGGTAGTTGTTCTCATCCTCATGAGCTTGCACCTCTTCCCTTCCTTTGGAATAAATTCAATCCTCGAAGGTCTCGGCCTTCGATGCTTCCCTTGCAATCCTGGTTCCTTTGGGTCTCATCTGCGTTATAGAAATGCTTCCCTTCTAAGCTTTGTCAACTCAGAAACCTTGAAAGGTTTTCTCTGTGTGCATTATTCTTGCGCTTTCTCTTCTGAGCTTATGGACTTAGAACAAGTCCACTCTCACACACTCCTGGTGCTCTTGAGATTTAGAATAACTTAGATTCGAGGTCATTTCTTGGAAAGAAATGCCTCACACCCTCTTGGTGTTCTTCTGCTCGATGCACACCTTGAAGAGCCTATAGAGTATTCAGCAACCCTGCAAGTGTCTTCTCTTTAGACACTTCCCTTTTCTCAGGAATTGAAATAGAGTTCCCTAGTGCACTCTATGCACTCACTCGATTCCCTCTTGGAAAAGCTTCTACAGAATCTTCAGTGACTCTGTCTTCTCATTGAACTCGAAATAGAGTTCCTTCTGTGCACCTTGTGCATCCACTCAATGACCTCTTGGTAGAGTCTCACAGAATTCTCAGGAATTTTGTCTTCCCTATTCCCTCCTCTRCAAAATTATTCCTTCAAGGTATTCAACAACCTTGAGGCCTCCTCCTTCAGTCAATGACTTCCTCTGGTGCGCTCTCCTGGCACGTCTTTGTCTAAATTTCGCAGAATTCAGGAGTGCACTTTATGCACTGGCTTACAGAACCCGTAGTGTTCTGTCATGGAACCTATTACATGAAGCCTCAAAGAACCAGACCTGGAATCAAAGAACCCAAAAGACAATGACTTATGTCTATAACCTGCAAATGCAAACTAACACGCATCTACAGCATATCATAAACACATAAATGCATTCATCAACATACATAGAATAACATGCAGGAAAAACTGCTCTAATTGTATTAATATGAAATGCCTTTTTACAATGTGAGCTCAGACTACAACAGAGTCACGGCTTCCTCTACTCTCTAACATATTCTATGTTCTCCTCTTCCTATACTAAATCTAGATACAAAGAAGATATTTTTACAAAGAGGGGCTCCTCGAGCTCTTCCCTCCATCTCACCAACTCTCATTAATTTACATTCAATTACATTGAATGGTTGTCTAGTCCGAATCAGATCTAGATCTCAGACTTACAACCATTTAAGGAAAACTTTATCTAAAGCCTACGCACATGCATGGTTTTTGGCTCTACCATCCTTACAACATTTAATGCAATTTTTCAAAATTTGAAAAACAAGAGGGTTGCGCCTCTCTCCTTCCATTGAATGCACACTTGATGTGTTGGCTAGCTAGCACGTAGCTGGCTTGGAGCGATTCTCTTGCATCATACTCCTCTATTGTGAGAAATTCATGAGCTCCTCCTCATGAGCTTCGCAGCACCGCTATTGAAACCCACCTGGATCCCAAATAGTTATCTCGAGTTGTCCATCTGCTCCACTGCATCGTTGTTGCTACTGCATTTGTTTCCCTGCTGCTATGGCAGGTTCTCCTCTACTCAGCTTCCCTTTTCTGACCGCTTCTGTTGATCTGATCATCAGCTTCCCAATTGCTTCAATTACCTCATCCAACTTCTCCAATGGCTGGCCCTTTGTATGCAGTCTACCCTACTGCAATTCTTCATTCTCCTTAGTGGGCAGATCTACTTGATCTCCCATGCTATTTTCTTCATCTATGGCCTTAGCTTGCCACTCTACTACAAAATTTAGTTCTGCAGTCTTATCATTGATTCTCTTCTCAACTTCCCCTTCTGACATCTTTTCTTCTGCCAGTTCTCCTGCTGATGCATCTCCAGCTTCCTCCAGCTGCTCCTCAGACTGGAATTTTGTTTCATCTCCTACTGCATGCCTTGACATTGCAGTCATCGTCTATTCAGCTCCCTGGCTGAAATTTTTGAGTGATTCCTCGGAATGCTCCTCTGCTAACATCTGCATGAAAATCTTCTCAGGGCAGTCATCTACTGGCTCTGGATGGTTCAACCAATCCTACATCATCTCCAACTCCATCTCCCATGCGGTAAGCATCTTATCTACATGCTCTTCTTCTGCTACATCTTCCAGTGTTGTAGTTATCCCCTGTTCAGCCTCTTGACTGAAAATTTTGAGCATTTCTGTTGAATGCTCTTCTTCCTCAGCTGGGTTAGGTTCTAATGTCTGTCCCGTTTCTCCTTCTTCTTTGATAGTCATAGTTGGTTGTCCCTCTGTTGTTGTTGTATCAGCCATACAATTTCTTGCCTCAACTGGGCGATGTGGCAGGAATACCTCTATTCACCCAATGGCCAGAAGGCATTTCTGATCTTCCTTCTCCATCATCTCTCCTCGATGATATGAACTCACCTCTTAGATCATATTCTCTATCATCTCCTCTCGTTGATCCGAACTCATCCCTGATTTCATGAGACTTTTAGACAGTCTCAACTGCTCTCCCTTGCCCACCTAGCAATATGGGATTTCCTCTCTACCCTCCTGGCAGTCTTTGATATCCTCCAGCGATCTCATCTCATTGCCCTCCTGGCAACCTGAATTTTTTGTTCTACACTCATGGCAGTCCTTGAGATCATCATGTGACCTATTCTTATTGTAACCTGAAATTGCTTCACTACCTTCCTGGCAGTTCACGAGATCTTCCAGCGATCTTTCAGCCTCATCATCACTGAGATTTCTCCCAAATTCTCGCTCACATATGTGAACCATTTCCTTTTCACCTCTGAGGCATTCAGCATGCCTCAGCCATCCTATTAGTAGCCTTTGTTTTCCTTTGGCCAACAATTTCTTGAATGGACACTTTTCTTTCCTCCTCAGAGGCCATTCATACACCCAATGTGTCTTTGTGTTCTGCTACACCCACAGTGCAAGATCTTCCATCCTCACCCTTATCTCAGCAAGTTCTTCATCCATCTCATCTTTTCTTTGTTGCTGGTGGTTCTTCCTTCCACCGCGTCCATGGCCTTCAGTAGACATCTTCCTGTTCTTGTCTACCCTCCTAGCAAACTTGTTGTTGTCACTCTGCAACTGTGAGTGTTTCCAGCCTTTCTTACAGTCCTCCTAACTATCTATTGACTACTACACACCTTGCAAAACTCATCACAGAGATTCAACACTTTGTCTTCCTTTTCCTATGGCTCCCTCTGCCTGCAATATACAGAAAAAATCAATCTTTGATACCACTTGATGGTATCAAACTGTATCCCTTCACAATCCTCCTCTTGTCTGTGATATGCAAACAGAAAATTTGTTGGCTCTGATACCAAACTAACGCAGATCCCCGACCCCCGAGCCAATATCTACACAGGATCATTCTAAATTCACCTCAAGCCAAAGCAGCTCCCGTGGATCCCTATTGGAACCTCAAATTACGCAATCTAGAGGTCCTCCATGAAAACCCACCCTGTGCAACTTGACACCAGGCATGAGCCTTACATCTCCATGTGGTTGCAACCTGACCTTAGCGCAAGTGCCTTTCACAACTCGCTAGTTCGTGAGTCGATGACCCTCGACTCCTCTTTATCCAAACCTTCGATACTCGAGATGTGATATGGGTATGGCTCCTTCCTCACTAGCACCTACTACATATAACCATAGGCTAGGCTAAACACTAGCACTACTCACAACTCGCGACTTCATGAGTTGGAGTGTTGAACCCTCGGGCTCCTCCTTTGCGAAACCCTAAAACACGAAAGGTCAGCAATGGGTTGGCTCCTTCCAAGGTGGCGTGTGTCCACCACCTGTCACCCACTTCCACCTTTCTCTAGGCACTTGTTGTTACGCCACCTATCAACCACGTGGTCCCCACCTAATGGATGTGCCACATTTTCACACGAGCCCTCGGCACCTGGCACTTCATGACTTTAGCGATCGAAAAGAAATTCTTTCAACCTCCGAAACCCCTGATACGCGATACCATGTGGAGGTTTTGATCCAACAGTTCTCCCATGGATTAGATCCAACGGTTTGGATCTCCTCCCCTACTCCTCGCAACTCAGGACTTCACGAAACCAAGAATTTGGTCTGCCCTCCAAACTCATGAACCCTGAATTCGTGAAATGATCCACATCTCTGCCACCTATCCTCCAAAATGAATGGTCCTGATGTTTTCGGGACTTGATGAGTCCTCTTCCTTCTGCTGTTATGAGGGTTAAACCTCGTGCACCTTTTCTGGATCCGATGGCTCACGAAAACTCAACACTTCTCCCTCGAAGTTTCTACCATCTGTTCTACCCTTCTGTGTGCCTGGACGTAGATTCAACAGTCCATATCTTTCCTCCCAGTGCCGATCCAATGGCAGTTGTGCTCCTCCTCCTGAGCTTTCACCTCTTCCCTTCCTTTGCAATAAATTCAACGCTCGAAGGTCTCGGCCTTTGATGCTTCCCTTGCGAACTCGGTTTCTTTGGGTCTCATCTATGTTATAGAAACACTTCCCTTCTGAGCTTTGTCAACTTAGAAACCTCAAAAGGTTTTCTCTATGTGTGTTCTTCTTGCACTTTCTCTTCTGAGATTATGGACTTAGAACAATTCCACTCTCACACACTCCTGGTGCTCCTGAGATTTCGAATAACTCAGATTCGATGTCATTTCTTGGAAAGAAATGCCTCACACCCTCTTGGCATTCTTCTGCTCGATGCACACCTTACAGAGCCTACAGAGTATTCAGCAACCCTGCGAGTGTCTTCTCCTTAGACACTTCCCTTTTCTCAGGACTCGAAATAGAGTTCCTTGGTGCACTCTATGCACTAGCTCAATGCCGTCCTGGCAGAGCTTCTACAGAATCTTCAGTGACTCTGTCTTCTCACTGAACTTGAAATAGAGTTCCTCATGTGCACCCTGTGCATCCACTCAATGCCCTCTTGGCAGAGTCTCACATAATTCTCAGGAATTTTGTCTTCCCTATTCCCCCCTCTGCACAGTGCTTCCTTCAAGGTATTCAGCAACCTTGAGGCCTCCTCCTTTAGTCAATGACTTCCTCTGGTGCGCCCTCCTGGTATGTCTTTGTCTGAATTCCACAGAATTCAGGAGTGCACTCTATGCACTGGCTTACAGAACCCGCAGTGTTCTTTCATGCAACCTCTTGCATGAAGCCTCAAAGAACTAGACCTAGAATCAAAGAAACCGCAGACAACGAATTCTTTCTGTAACCTTCAAATGAAAACTAACTCACATCTACAGCATATCATAAACACATAAAGACATTCATCAACATACACAGAATAACATGCAGGAAAAACTGCTCTGATTGTATTAATATGAAATGCCTCTTTACAATGTGAGCTCAGACTGCAACAGAGTCAGGACTTCCTCTACTCTATAACATATTCTCTGTTCTCCTCTTCCTATACTAAATCTAGATACAAAGAGGGGCTCCTTGAGCTCTTCCCTCCATCTCACCAACTCTCATTAATTTACATTCAATTACATTGAATGGTTGTCTAGTCCGAATCAGATCTAGATCTCAGCCTTACAACCATTTAAGGCAAACTTTATCTAAAGCCTACGCACATGCATGGTTTTTCGCTCTACCAGCCTTACAACATTTAATGCAATTTTTCAAAATTTGAAAAACGAGAGGGTTGCACCTCTCTCCTTCCATTGAATGTGTGCTTGATGTGCCGCCTAGCTAGTGCATAGCTGGCTTGGAGCGATGCTCCTACATCATGTCCTCAGTGCATATGTACACATATACAACAAAATTTTCAAAAATCCTTAAAAAGATGTGGGTATTCTGCCTGCATTGCATCCTCATGCTCACAGGTAGCGTCCTCATCACCATACTAGGTCCATTGGACCTTTACAAACCCTATTGCTTGATTTCGAAGCTGTTTGATTTTCTAGTCCAGAATGCGTATTGAATGCACTTGGAATGAGCCTTCTTGCTCGACCTAAATCACATTCCAATCAATAACATGATTAACATCATGTATATATTTCTTGATCAATGATACATGGAATACATTATTAACAGACATAGATGTAGGCAATGCAATCATATAAGCTACTGAACCAATCCTCTCTAGGATTTCAAATGGCCCACAATAGCAAGATGACAAATTTGAACAATTTCTCAACTTCAAGGAACTTCTATTGGTATTCACTTTGAAGAATACATGGTCTCCAATTTTAAATTCCCTATGATATATGCCCTTATCATCATATATTTTCTGCATGTCTTGGGCAGCCTTTAAATTTTGTTTTATTTTCAACATTTTCTCCTCCATTTCCCTGATCAAATATGGCCCAACCACTAGTCTATCTGTTGGGTTATCCCAGCTTACCGATGTGTTGCACTTATTTCCATAAAGTGTCTCAAATGGGCTCATCTTTAGAGATGTTTGGAACCCATTTTTATAAGCAAACTCTACTAAGTGTAGGTAGTCTTCCCATTTTGATGGTTTATCCATCACATACATCCTCAACATATCCTCAATCACTTGATTCACCCTCTTTGTTTGTCCATCTGATTCTGGATGATAAGTTGTACTAAAATTCAAATATGTTCCAAATCCATTAAATAATCCCTTCCAAAAATTTGAGGTAAATTTTGGATCTCTGTCAGACACAATTGTCTTGGGTATACCATATAATCGAGCAATTTCTCTCATATAAATATCATCATTATTGGCTACCTTGTGAGTGAGCTTAACTAGAATACAATGGGCAGCTTTAGTAAGCTTATCCACCACTACCATGATAGAATCATGTTGCTTGTTTGTTCTGGGCAGTTTGGTGGTGAAATCCATGGTTACAACTTATCATTTCCACTCAGGAATGGGTAATGGTTGTAGAAAACTAGCTCGGTGTCTATGTTCATGCTTTACCTTTTGACATTCCAAACATTTGGCAATAAAATCAACAACTTATTTCTTCATGCCTGGCCAATAATATTGGCTCTTGACAGCTGCAATAGTTTTTCGATAACCTGGGTGCCTAGCATTGTTGATTAAGGTTGGTTGTGATTGATGTCAACCCTTGAAGAAAGCCCCGTGGCACAAAGGTTTAGGTAATGGACCCAACATTTTTTGATGTAAAGATGACTCATTATTGTCTTGTCATGGTTGATAAGAAGTAAATATGGATGAACTCCAAAGTGGTCCCCTTATGGTGAAAGCCCTCACGGGAAGACGCTTTGCAGAGTAAGAGAACTCATTCTTAATTGTGTAATAATAAGATCCTATATGGATAGTGCTTTTCATTCCATTTTCGATGGTATGTGGAACGTCACATAACTCCTCATGGTTAGAGAGTTATGGCCATGAGAAGTTGGAGACCCCAGGTTTGGGTAATGGACCCAAGTTTGTTTGATGGATAATGGTGTGAGTTATGATATATTTTCAGATAATACTATTCTATAGGGATATTACATGTCATTCCATTTCTGGTGGTATGTGGAACGTCACATAACTCCTCACGGTTTGAGATTTATGGCCTTACGAAGTTGGAGGACCCTCATATGTCATCTAGAAGCCCCAAAAGGTCAAAGTAATCAAAGTGGTTTAAGAGATTTTAAAAGGTAAATAATAAAGTGAAGT
>SNQJ01S0032301.1:0-57697 GCA_010110895.2 Picea sitchensis
AAAAACGAAATTGAATTGGAATTGTCGCAAAAATAAGATGAATGTCCATTAGCACAATGCGACAATGGTTTGTCGTAATACGACAAGGGGTGTAGGCAGCTTTTGAGAGCAATCAAAAAAAAAATGGGTTGGCTGCCAACAGGTCCCGACAATGGAGCCATTTGTTGGCACAGGGGAAAACCTAGGGTTCAACACTACAAAAGTGCACCAAGAAAACCCTAACTACCAGCCCTTTTGGAAACACCTGCGAAGCAGATGAAGTCTCACCCAAGGTAGAGGCATGGGTGGTTGCGAGACTCAGGTGTCTGCCACCTTAGCTGGGACACAGATATGTGATTATGATACTTAATATAGCACTTAGCACCGTCAATTCCTCAATATGCAATCAATATCTACTTCGTTGATAAAACAGAGCTTCACAACATTCACACTTATCTAATGTATTTAAGCACTTATCATAGGTAAATAGATCATATCTAGCAAATCAAGCAGTAAACATATTCATATAGATCAGATCTAATATTCTTACATATCATTAGCACTAAGCATAATCATATTTATCTAATCATCTCAAAGAACTTATCAAATAACATATAAACGCATCAGAACATTAGACAGAGCAGAGTAACACAATATTTACGTGGTTCAACCCCACCCTGGGGATACATCCACCAACTCTTCTTCTTTATTAGATTCTAAATTGGTTACATGCATAGATCATATGAACCCTTCTCCGCATAGGACAGAATATCTGCGCAGCTCGCTAGATCCTTCTTCCTTGCATTACAACTTAAAGCCTTCCACTGTCTATTACAACTGCTTTCACTTAGCTTTGCAAGTCTCTTACAGTCATGCATAAAGCACTTACAGACTCCACTTGCACTTAGCAGACATTCACATCTGACTAGCGGCCTAACATCACATAGATGCCTCCCCTTACATTGCCTAGACATCTATTTATATATTACAATATAGGCCTAAGCATGGGTAAACCCATGGGCCGACATTCCAATCTCATTACATAATCCCAAAAACCCAAAAAGGGGTCGAGATCCTGTGATCTCCGCTTCGTCTTACACTCCTCCTTCGATAGGCTGTCGAATTCCAAAATAGGTCAACATGACCAAGAATTTCCCAAAACTTGGCCAAGGGCCAATAGGAAGTTTATATTAGGGTTCTCTAAGATTGTTCATTCCATCACTTCTTTGCAAAAGGAATGAAATTAAGTTTTAATGGACAAAAAAGTGTGAAGAGAACTTTAATTTGTTAAAGTAATTACTTACTAGTGCACCTATTTTAAATATTGCTAACCCAAATGAGAATTTTGTGGTATGTACAGATGCATGCAAGGAAGGACTTGGTCAGGGGTGATTTTAAGAACCTCCCCTAAATTTATATGTATAATAAATGGGTGAATCCCCATTATACATAGGAACAACTGAAGGCTATTTTGTTAATAATATAATGTGTATATATAATTTTTTGGTGAATCTTTTAGTAATTATATAATCTTGTAAAATCTTGGCGAATCTTTCACTGAATTATATACTCTTGTAAAATCTTGGCGAATCTTTCTCTGAATTATAAAACCTTGTAAAGTCTTGCCAATTTTTTTGATAAAATATAAAACCATATATAATAATACAAAAATGTTATCAATAAATTGTACTATACTCATTTTAAATATTTGGAAAGAGAAGCATAATTTTCCCATCCTCTAGACAATGTTTCAAGCATTAGGGGTTATGTTTGTCAAGGTTCTCACTGTACACTCTTGCATATCTCTCTATTAGTTTTGATGATATTTCACCACAAAGTTCATATGTGTTGATCATGGCCACCACTTCTATCAAGATTAGGATATATTAATCTTTTCTTTACCACTTCTATTGTAGATTCTTTATTACTAATTCATTGATTATGAAAGGACCCTTTGTAATGTCCCTTTCCAAATAGGATCTCCAAAGAGGAGGCTTAATAGTCTAAACTGCCCTGTTAGACTATAGCCAGGGCCAGAAAAGGGGTAAGCAGGATTACTAGAGGTCACTCTAGTTAAAGGTGTTATGTTCAGAAACTGACATTGAGCTAAAAATGGTTAAAAGCGTGTTTAAGTCATTATGAGCTAAAAATAGAACAGACGAGCTAAAATTAGAAGTCAACAGTGAATTAGGGTTTCAACAGTGAATTAGGGTAGGAAATATATAAGAGAAGGGTTAGCGACCTAATTCAGTATTATGCAGATTATGACTTGTGGAGTCCTCACTTAGAATAAGCATGCCATTGGTTATGAGTCTAGAAATCTTAAATAACATGAGAGGAATTATGTCACACGTGATTTGGATCTTTCTTCCATAGTGCATGCCTTGAATATGTGGAGACATTATCTCATGGGAAAGAGATTTGAATTAAGGACAAACCATAGTGTTCTAAAATATATTTTTGAACAACCAACTTTGAATGTTAGACAAACAAAATGGTTGTAATTTTAAAGTGAGTATGACTTTGAAATCAAGCATATCATGGGAAAAGAAAATAAATTTGCTAATGAACTAAGCAGAAGAGTACATATCATGCATGTTACAGTTGTTAGTATGCACCAGTGAAATTTAAAGAGAAGAATTTTAGATGTTGTTGTTATAGATCATCATTACCTACAAGTAAACGAAAGTTTACAGTAAGAAAATGTACAATAGAAAATTAAAGAGTATGAAATTAAGGAATATGAATTACTTATGCATAAGAATAAAATTATATTCCTAGTTCCGGAGAACTTAGGAATTTTGTGTTAAAAGAAATTCATAATGTTCCATATGCCGAACATCTCGACACCAGAAAACAATTACAACAGTAAGAAGCCAATTCTTTTGGCAAGGTGTTGGGTTGAGAAAAAGGTATAAATATTATCCTTGTTACTTTGGTTTGTGATATATTCTTTGTTGACTTTTCTATTGATTTGAAGTAATTAGGGAAGAAAATGGTTAAAAAGCTCTTAGGAAATCATATTAAATGATATTAGATATTTTGTGAACTTTGATTTGAACTGTTTTGATTTTATGTAGAAATGGGCAATTGTTGTCAACTAAAGATAATTAAGAAGATCATGAAGATGCACATGCCATTGAAGATTGAAGAAATCAGGCACAAAATGATTCAAAAGAAGATTGACTTTTTATCTTACAATCTTCATAAATAGTACAAGCAATCCCAAGGATCTCTCAATCCTCAAGATATCTTAATTTACTTATCTCATTGTAATATATAAAGAATAGTGAACGATAGAGAGATACCCAAGAATTCGTATCTCTTAAATTGTTGACACTATGTACAACAATCCCATTCTAAATAACTTACCAGTTATGGAATTAATGAAAGATTCAAGTGTTTTGATCATTTATGTGTACTGATTTTTTTCATAGATCATTTATGTGTACTAGGCCCAATCGACAGGAACTAATATTCATCTGTAATCTTATCAAATCTGTTATAGTTCAGTGATTTTATATTTCATTTCAACGATCAATATATACTCGTTAATGTGTTGATTCTTTTATGAATTGGTTATGTTGTTCCAATTGTAGAGAGTAGATGTTCCATTTGGAGATTATCGATTGTTTTTCCATTTCCATTTGTTGTCAATTTATCGCTTGTGGATTCCTTTCATCTAAATTCGCATTTCCTTTCATTTAATTCACATTTGTTGTTCTGTTCATTTAATTCACATTTTTTGTTCCTTCTTAAATATGTTAAGCCCTAATATTGGCTCATTACCACTTAATTGGGGCATATTAGATTAGTAATGTTATTTTATTTATGTCGGATTTAGGCCATTAGTTGTAATTTAGATTAGTAATGTTATTTTATTTATGTCGGATTTAGGCCATTTTTCTAGATTAGTAATGTTATTTTATTTATGTCGGATTTAGTCCATTATTTTTAATTGTACCTCCTAGTCTCCATATACCAAGGAGACATTTCATTCTTGAATCATCTTGGACTTGAACATTTAAGTGGGTAAAGGAGGCTGTCTCTAAGAGGCTGGCTATCCGAAATTACTTTTCTTGCTGAGTACTTTTTCCGAGGTTTTCTATGCTATATTGATGTTTATTCTTAACATATGGTAATGACAAGGTCTTGGGTTTTGCTACTACATCCGAGAAACTGTGGAATTTTCGGTTTATAACTTCTTTTTCTACAACGCTTCTCTCAAGGAGCGCTTGGAGGATATTTATAAGATGACTTGCAATGCTAGTTAAATTCACTCGGTGGCCTTATACTTTCCCGAGATAATGTACTTGTACACGGCATCAGAGAATTATCCTGGAATGAGTCATTGTGGAATTTCTTTCGCTATAAAATATTTTCTCTCAGGATGTTTCCTTAGACGTTGAACTCCAAAGGCTATTTACAGAAATTAGAATTGTAGTCAGGTAAAAATTTCAGCTTCTTTTTCATCTTAAATTTGTAGATACACCATGTGTAAGATAGGGTATTTGACTAGTCCTATTGACTAGTCTCTCAAGAAGGTTCTGTAAAACAATCATAAATTCTTCCTAGTATCCAAATTCTGTGGACTCAAGGTACTGGATCAGAATGGGCTTCCAGTATTTTAAAAGTTAGTTTCAGAATTTTATATCAATTATTTTGAAAGGGAATATGCTGTTGAGATCTCCTCGAAAGGCCAAAAATCGGCAAGTTGTGGGAAGTGACCGTAAATTCCACTTTGGCACGTCCACTTTGATCGTAATTCAGGAATTACAAAGAAGACATATCGGAGAAATACATAAAGGAAAGTCTGTAAGGGATGAACTTTGGGATATACAATGTGAAATATTGTCTAGCAGAACCACCCTCAAAATCAAGGTTCAAAAGTGATACTTACTACTGCCACCCAAAAGGAACTTCTACACCAAATAAGCTCCTGTAAAATCCTACTTGGACTCTCATGAAGGTGAAGAAATAGGGATACAAAATGAACTACAAAATAAGATGGATTCAATGAATCTAAGTTGGATGGATCTAATGCAGTTAAGTTGATGTGGATCCAATGGAAGCTGTTGGATACCAAGATGGATTCAATGGAAGCTTTGTTGATACTCAGATAGATGGTTTAAAAGGGGAGATCATGGAAGTATTGAAAAATTTTGAAAATGTAGACACTTCAAAGTGAAAATGCATCCCATGAATTCAAGGATGTGGACACAAGGAAGTGAATCAAGAATGGAGAAACTCCAATCCTTTGGTTTGAATACCAACCATGTTCCTAAGATTGACATGAGGAAGTTTGATGGCAAGGATCCAACCACATGGATATTCTTTATTGAAAATTCTTTTTGATTCCAAATACGTACATACAAATAGTCCTAATTGCTTCTTTATATTTAGAACCTAATCAATTTGTTTGCATCATGGCTTTGTCTTCACAAATCACTGCCACTTGGACAATGTTCTACAAGAAATGATTAATTATGAGGATACAAGTAGTACACCTTCTTTAGCCAATTGATAAATCTCAAGCAAAAGGGTTCGCCATCGAAAGAATTGAGAACTTCCAAAGATTGAATATAAAGGTAACTGGACATTCCGGGGATGAGCACTGATTGATGTATCTATAGGAATCCCTTTAAAGGATAACATTCAACATGAGGTTCACCTTTGGGAACCCAAATCAGGAGAATGCATTAAGGTGGCAAGAAATGTTGAAAGTAAAAATACTGCCATGTATACTAGAAGGACCCATCCCAACATCTATAGAGAGAACAATGCTCCTTCTCCTTAAACACCTCAACCTACAAGGTTGGACACCTCAACAACTGGAGGAAAGAAAATAAAAGGTTTATGCTTTAATTGTGACAGCTAGTACAATAAGGGGACATATGGTGAGAAGAAATTATTCCCATATAGATGGGTGTGAAGAGGAAGAAGAAGAAGAACAAGAACCATCTCAAGATGAAACGTAGGTGTCACGGTTCTAAGAGTTGACTCCCACGACATCAAATCGCGGTGGTAAATGTAATATCGGACTAGTAACTCCCAAACCCTCAGATCTAAGGATACATCAAAAATAAAAAGGTAATAGTCCCAATTGATTCCCTGGCAAGACTATAATTTCATTCACCATAAATAAGCCAAAGATCTCAATTACTTTATATATCCAACACCAAAGTTTCAAGGTAATGATTGGAGATGGAGGAACCATCAATTGCTCAGAAAATGCAATAAGATCAATCTTACCATATGGGGAATATGTAATTGAATAGTCCACTATTTCTATACCCATGGTGGTGCGCATAAGCGCACTAGGGAACTAAATGGTTACAATCAATCGCTATTTTAATTTCTCAAGAACTTTTCAAGGAAATTTTATCAGAAGGAGTAAGAAATTGAGTTGAGAGGTACTGCTAGAAGCCCTGGCAAGGTGATAAGCTCCTCTAATGGTACGACAAAAATTATTGGTAAAGTATCAAGGCATTATTGCACAACTATGCTCACTAGATGTTCAAACATCTAAGACATCTATTCCTTCAAGATTCCAAAGGATCATTGATAAGCATTCCAAAGTATTTGAAGATATCTCTAGCAGATCCCACCCACACCAAATCATGATCATGAAATTCACCAATTCTCGAGTGTTCCTCCCAACATCAGCCCATACGCATACCCTTATGCCCAAAAGAGAAATTGAGCATATGGTTGAATAAAAGTTAGAGGATATCATTATTAATCTAGCCAAATTTCTTATTCTGCACCAGTGGTAAAGGTATTAAAGAAAGATAACTCATGACATATGTATCAGATTATGAGCTCCAACAAGATCACCATTAAAGATAAGCTTCTCATCCCTTTGATTGATGAATTGTTAGATGAACTACATGGAGCAATCTATATTTCACAAAATTGATCTCGCCTGTGGTATCAATTCCATCGTAATGAAGAAGATATCCCAAAAACGCTATATCCTAACTCATGAAGGACATTATGAATTTTGTCATGCCTTTTGGCCCACAAATGCACCTTCCACATTCCATATTGAGAATTTTACTTCTCAAGTCTCCTTCAAAAATTTGTGTTAGTATTTTTTGATGATATACTAATCTATAGAAAATCTTAGACATGTAAAAACATGTTGACAAGGTGCTACAACCACTAAAGGAGCAACAACTATATGCTAAAACCAACCAAATGTTTCTTTGAGTAAAAGAGGAGAGCATTTGGTCATATTGTATCTCAAGATAAAAAGCCAAGGTAGACCCTAACAAGATTAAGGCCATGATGGACCGGACGATTCTGAAAACATTAAAAATCTTAGAGGATTTTGGTTTGACAGGTTACTACCACAAGCTACCTAATCCATGAAGAATAAAGACTCCAATGACACTAACTAAGGATGCATTTTCATAGACCCGTGAGGCAACCAAAGCTTTGAACAACTTAAAGATGTTATGTGTACGATCCCTGTTCTTGACCACCCATTCTCACAAAACCTTTATTGGAATGGATGCCCCTGAAATGGAATTAAGATGTCCCAATGAAGGAAGGCCCCCGATTCCAAAAGCCCACCTCCACCCAAGGGAAGTGGACTTGCCACAAACCCATTTATGAGAAGGAAATACGGCACAATACTACATGCATTGAAAAAATGGTCTTACTTCCACCTGTAGGCACCAAACAAACAGATCATGATATTTTTAAATACTTCTTGGAACAAAAGACTATCTTAAGAAGAACAAAAAAATGGGTAAACAAGAGGTTGGCTACAAGATTTTGAAATCATCTATGGGAAGCAAAATGTTGTGGTGTATGCACTCTCAAGTAGCATGAAGATGTTATATTCTTCGCTATCTCAACATCATCCAACCCATTGGATAATAGAAGTAAGGGATGAAATGAAATGGATCAAAAGTGTGGACTCTCATTCAAAGGTTGTATGTGGATCTCCAAGCAAAGCAGACTTATACATTTACATGTAGAAAATGATTCACTATGGTACAAAGATCGCTATATATTTATGTAAGAACTCCAACTCAAACAAAAGGTGTACTATTGAATTGCACACCTCCTAGGGAGGGCACCGGGATTTCTTGAAAAACCCACTATAGAGTCAAGAAGGATTTTTTGGGATGGTCTTTAAACTAATGTTCAAAGGTTTGTGGCGTAATGTGTGGTTTACAACAAAATAAGGAAACAATTAAGACCCCTGTGCTCATAACCATTATCCATCCCAAGTCAAATACTGGAGGAGGTCTCCATGATTTCATCACTGTGGTTGCTCAAAGTTCCAAGGAAAGAGGTCACTACAGGACATTGATAGATTCCACTGCGTGAATAATTTCTTGGTGTACCTCTCATCCTTCAAAGCTAGTACAAAGGGCTAACCGCATTCATGGAGACAGCTCAAAAGCTACATGAGCTCCAAAATTATTTGTGCTTCTAATGTAGATCCCATATTCACTGGACATTTTTGGATGTAATTATTTTCTTGTTTGGTACCAATTGTCATAGCTCACATCCTATCATCCCCGATCCGATGACAAACTCGAGATAGTGAACAATGTTCCAGCTACACCAAGAGCCTTTGTCTCGGAGCAAACAAAACACAATGTCTAAATGAGCTACCCCTTTAATGGTGATATAACACATCCTTTCACACCGCAACAAAAATGACACCATTTATGGTGCACTTTATGGATACCAATCATCACTTCTTCTCTAAAAGAAAATCTAAGGTTCAAGCAGAATATCACATCGAATCAACAACAAATTCTCCAAATCTTAAAGGACAACCCCATGGCTCGTAATCACATGAAACAACAAGTGCATCAACATCAGTGAAAGAAGTTTTGAAGTAGGATTGGGTGTTTTTGGGTGACTACAACCATATACAAAATGATGTCCCCTCAAGGCCAAGAAGGATAATAAATTATCACCAAAGTACCTATGGCCCTATAAGGTGTTGTAAAAGATTGGTACTCTGGATACAAATTGAGTGCCACCGTGATCTTCACAAGTGCACCTAGTTTTCCATGTTTCACAATTAAAGAAGGTTATAGGCGACAAGATCCCAGCTCAAACTATAATATGAATCACCTTAGGAAGGGAAAATCAGTATTGGAGCCCTGGGTTATCAATTCCATTAATAAAGAATTCACAATCTAGAATAGATCCATTTCAGAAAGTATCTCATTAAATGGAGGAAACTAACGACCCAGGATTCCCACTTGGGAAGATGAGTCTTCTTTATACGTGCCATCCAAGTTGTTGGCTACTCAAGCTGCCATGACAACATCCAAGGAAGTGCTGTTAAGCCCTAATATTGTCTATTACCAATTTAATTGGGGTACATATTAGATTAGTAATGTTATTTTATTTAAGGTCGGCTTTAGGGCCATTAGTTGTAATTTCTAGATTAGTAATAATGTTATTTTATTTATGTCGGTTTTAAACCTCCTGGGAATTTATATATATATATATACCAAGGAGCGACATTTTACTTTTGACCATCTTGACTTTGGAATATTTCTATGGGGTATTACCGCCTGGACTTGAACATTTAAGTGGGGTAAAAGGAGGTTGCCCCCTCGAAGAGGCTTATTATCTGAAATTATCTCTTTTTCAAGGCGTTGAGTACTTTTCCTGAGGTTTTTCTATGCTATATTGATGTTTGGTTCTTAACAAAATATATAATAGATCGGTGTTCCTTTACAATAGATTAATTAATCATTGAGAGATTGATTGATTAAGTGTTTTGTAGACTAAATTGTTGTCTCTTAGATCGACGAATGAATTTAGTAATTGATTGATGGTTTTATTTATGGTGTGTTTTTTCTTAGAACATATCTCCGTTGATTGAATTATTAGTTTCAGAGTTTTTAATTAATGTGTGAAGAAATTTATTATGGCAGTAATTTATATAGACTCAGATTTGTTGTAACTGAATTATCTACACAATTTAAACCTCTACGAATATCCGCATAGACTTTGATGACATTCTTGAGAGAAAAGACAAATCCTCAGTTGATAAATTAATGTCAGACTAAGGTTGCTTTTAAGACATCTTTAGAGCCCAACATTTTGGCGTTGTTGTCGAGGAGAATGTCAAAGATAGTATAGGTTACATCTATGAAGGATGATTTATTGAAAACGGAAGGTAAGAACCTACGTAGGAAACAAGTAAAATGCTTGTGCCAACACCCACCTCTAGTTGATGCATAGAGGTTATATAGGTGCATAGAATTTGTGTCAGTGTGTATGAATAAGAAGAAAGAACTTGAAAAACAAAAACCCTTACCAAAAACTACAAAATCCCATGGCCCGGTGCCCCATGGAAGGAGGACGCTTGTAAACGAAATTATCTGAAACGTTGAATCTCAAGCCTCGATTGGACCTTTAAAAGGTTCTACCTGAGTCCCTCGAGTAGCAAAATCACCAACTGTAACTCATGTTGAGGTTCATAACAGAACAGAAGGAACTAAACAAAGCTTCCAAAATACACATACCCCACTTTTCAGTCCTTTAGGCGAGGGAAATTCTTGTAATTTGAGAGAAGGAGAAGGGGAGACCAGTGGAATTGTTGAGGAAAACCCACCAACACATGAACCTGGATCTCATATGATTATGGAAGGAGAAGGAACAACTAAAATCCCAGACATAGGTAGCGTGATTAAATATCCTAAGGGACCAAGTAATCAACCACCCCGAATAGAACACATAGACGAAGAAATCTCTGAAGGTTATTGGCACATTTTCGACCAAATGGCACAACAAAATTAGTCGCAACCTTAGACTTCCACTTTGGACTATCCTATAATTGATCCAGTTGCTAATGCACCAATTAAATCCATTCCACTACAAATCTTCCAACCTTCAATGGATTGATCTCACAGGACCCTGACGTGTTCTTATTTGATTTTGATGTCATGTGTAGAGGCTATGACTATACCTATGAACTCCATAAACTAAATCTATTACATTCCACTTTGAAAGGAGAATATTTATGATGGTTTATGGGACTAAGGGGAGGAACTATAAATTCATGGGATGAAATGAAACAAGTCTTCCTTACGAAATATCAAGACTATTGTATAACTAGGGATTTAAAGGATGAAATATTTAAATTGATTGCAAAAGAAAATGAAACACTAGAAGAATATGCTGAAAGGTTTCAATATAACCTGCAGAGATCACCTTACAGTACACTACCAAGTGAGGTACTTAAATCCACTCTAATAAAAGGTATGAAAGATGAATGGGTAGAAACATTGAATTTGATGGGAAAAGGAAATATTTATCAAGAAACATATGATGAAATTGTCCAATTGTGTATCAAGTGTTCGTGTGGTAGTACAAGAACCAGATAGGGAATACAAGCCCCCATCACCAGAAGCAACAACATTACTAGAAGGAATGTCACCCGAGCATAAATTAGTAATCTTTTAGAAAAATTTAAAACAGACATTTTGAGTACTCTGACTACACAATTGGATTTTCTGCAGGTTAAACAGAAACAAGCGGAAGAAGAAAATTCATTGGTTATATTTTTTCCACGATGCAGAAGGAAACATGGTTCAAGAGAGTGTCCCTTGGACATGGTTTGGACCTGCGCAATCTATGCCAAAGACCATGCGACAGAGAAATGTCCATCACTCCCAAGACTAAATGTTGTCTTTAAAGAAGCAGAAGATGAAACAAAACTAGTATATCTTATGGCTCAACATCGCCAGTGGCAGGATCATCCCCCATGTATGCTACAAGATCCTTTTTCTTTCTTTTCTGGGGCAGTATAATCAGCAGCATAATTATGGAAACACATTGCAGGGCCAACCATTTGCTAATCCCACCTGGCAATCCCAACAATATCCTACTACACCCTGTCCAAATCAACCAATTTCTAATCCTACTTGGCCTAACTTGAAATACCCTACCCCATTTTGGTATAATTCAAATAATAACCCATATCCTTCACAATGGACTAGCATAGTTTCCCAAGCCCCCAATTGGACTCAAAACTAGAAGCGCCCCATGGGACTGACCAATCAACCCATGGGAATGTCTCCTCAAGATCAACCCACTTTACAAGATCCACTTCAATTTCCCCAAAATCCCCAACCTCAGATGTGCCCCCAATTACCAGCTCAACCTAACTCGAATCCTAATAACATACCAGTCCAGCTTGTGCAAATTGTCGATAACTTGGAGGGTGAAACAAACTCTGTAGGGTGCAAAAAACTCCGGTTGAGATCAAGAAATCTAATTTCACATGAGGAAAGTGACATTCATCAAGAACAGGAGAATGAGAATGATAGACAACCAACAATAAAACCATCGACTGCGGGCATAACAGAAGAAACTGAATAGGGAGAAAACACAGTCGAGCAAAAAAATCATGATAAAGATGTAATTTATCCTCCCCCGTTTCTCGAGAGGCTAATGATATAAAAAACAACTGTATATCCTAACTTTGATATCATCAGGGAACTAAAGAATCTATGTGTTAAAATTCCACTCCTACAAGCTTTACAAGACATCCTAATTTATGCAAAAAAAATTAAAGAGCTATGTGGGAAGAAGCCCAGAAGGAAAACTAAGAATCCATCAACTGTCCACATGGTAGGAACTTTGTCTGATATTATTCTAGGAAAGCATGAGCTAGTCAAATACATAGACCCAGGGAATCTCATGGTAACAATTTAGATACAGGGTTGTTTTTTCCCAAATACACTGGTGGATTTGGGGGAAACCATCAATATTCTGACCATCAAGACTTGTAATTTCCTGGGTATCACCTCCTTCAAACCTACTTCAACTATGTTAGAATTGGTTGATAGATCGGTGGTTAAACCAGTCGGCACATTACAAGACATAGCAATTTTGGTTGACTCTTGGGAGTACCCAGCTGATTTCCTAGTTATCAACCCAAGAAGTAGACTAGATGGACACTCGTTAATATTGGGACGACCATGGCTAGCAACGATAGATCCATACATAGGATGTCACGCAGGCAACATGAAAATTGCTAGAGGAAGTGTTATAAAGAACCTTATCTTGTATCCTTTGGATAAACTAAGTTTTCATGGCATACATTAGTAGCTGCAACCAACTAGATATCCAGAAGAAAACCTACGATCTCCTCTCACACTAGAAGAATCTCTTGGGCTCAAAAACCAACTGGAAGATGATGTGATTATTAGATTCATTAACAACCCAAGTGTTATAAGAAACCCAACATGCCAAATGTCCAAAGTTGTTTTAGATAATGAAGCACAGGGAGATCCTTTGGAAGAATTGATGGAGAAACAGATTCCCACTGCTATTGTCCACAACAAAATTACAGTTGAAATCTCACTAGGAAGATTTTTGAATATTAATGCCAATTTGAATGAGCAACAACAACAAAAATTGATTCAGATCCTTTCTAAATACCAACAGGATTTTGCTTGGGAGTATCCCAACATGAAGGGAATTGATCCCCTACTATGTACACATCATATCTGTATTGAAAAATATGCCCGACCCATACGACATCCCCAACGAAGATTAAACCCTCATCTTAGGGATATTTTCAAATAATAATTACAGAAACTATTGGATGTAGATTTCATATATCCTATTTCAGACAGCCAATAGGTCTCTCCACTAGTAATCATCCCTAAGAAGAATGGTAAGTGGTGAACCTTTATGACTACAAAGAACTCAATAAAGCTACCCAGAAGGACCATTTTCCCCTACCTTTTATTGATCAGGTCCTTGATACTTTAGTAGGGAAACAATTGTTCTCCTTCCTAGATGGCTTTAGCAGTTATAATCATATTCAGATTGCTCTGAAAGACTAGGATAAAACTGCATTTGCATGTCCCTAGGGTACCTTCGCATATCAAGTATTTACCTTTGGATGATGTAATGCTCTAGCTACATTCCAGAGAGCTATTTCAAGCATATTTTCTGATTTAATTAATGAAGGACTTGAAGTTTACATGGACGATTTTACCCCTTATGGAACTGACTTTGATAAAGCTTTAAGAAATATAGAGAAGGTACTAGAATGATGCATTGCTACTAGGCTATGTTTGAGTCATGAGAAATGTCATATGATGATGATTGAAGGTGTGGTATTAGGACACTATTTTTCTGTAGACAGAATCAAGGTAGACCCAGCAAAAATAAAGGTAATCCTTAATTTGCCTACACCTCGTACACAAATTGAGGTATGCAGTTTCTTTGGCTATGCAGGATATTATCGAAGATTCATAGAAAACAAAATTCAAGAATAGATGCACTTTTACATGCTTTAACTGTTAATGTGGAATTCCAGTGGTTTAATAAGTGTGATGTTGGATTTGCATAGCTTAAAAGGTTAGTTTCAACAGAACCGGTGCTGAGAGGACCAAACTGAAAATTACCATTTCACATCTCTTCAGATGCATCGGATATCTCTATAGGAGTTATCCTTGGATAGGAAGAAGACAAGAAACATTATGCTATTTATTTTATTAGAAAAAATATTACTCTTGTCGAATTGAATTACATAGTAATAGAAAAAGAATTTTTAGCCATTATACATGCTATTAATAAATTTCGCCACTATATAACAGGCTATCCAGTAATTCTGTATAATGATCACTCTGTTATTAGATATTTATCCAACAAACCAATCACAAATGGATGGGTTACTCGGTGGTTGTTTCTATTGCAGGAATTCAACATCACCATTAAGGATCGGCCGGGAAGAGAGAATCTTGTTGCAAATTTCTTGTCTCGTGTACCCAAAATAGATAACTCTTTGACATTTGAAGACCAATTTCTAGACGAACACATGTTCACTGTGACTATTAAGACGCCCTGGTACGTGGATGTGGCGAATTATCTAGTAGCTAGGAAATTACCATCACACCTGTCATCAAGATAAAGGAAATTAATCATTCAGGGAAGTGCGCGGTTCATCTGGATTGGTGGATATTTTTTCCACACAGGGTTTGATCTTCAGATCTGAATATGTATCAGATACGATAAAATTCACGATGTCTTGAAGGCATGTCACGATGAGCCTTGTGGAGGACATTTTTCATACTGCAGAACTGGGAATAAGGTTTTACATATGGGCTATTATTGGCCCTCAATATTCAAAGATGAAAAGAATTATGTCCAGGTCTGTGAAAAATTTCAGAGGATGGGTCGACCAGGCCAAGCTAATGAAATTTCCCTACAACCACAAGTGGTGATGGAACCTTTCAAGAGATGGGCACTGGATTTTGTTGGCCCCTTTAACCCAAAATCAAACCAAAAATATTATATACTAGTTGCAACAGACTATATGACTAAATAAGTAGAAGCAATGGCCTTGCCAAACACAAATGAGGAAGCAGTCATTAAGTTTCTCATTGAACTATTTGTATGCTATGGATTACACAGGGAAGTAATCACGGACAGAGGGTTGTAGTTTATAGAACATAAAATATCGGCCACTCTACGCAATTATCACGTTAAACACAAGGTTACCTCACCATACCACCCATAGGAAAACAAACAAGTGGAGAGTACCAATAAAGTCTTAGAGGAAATCTTGAAAAAACCAGTTTCAACAAACCATCAAAATTGGGCAGTCGAGCTTCCAAATCCCTTATGGGCCTATCGCACAACATGGCATAACACTATTGGCTACTCTCCTTATCACCTAGTCTTTGGCAAATATCCTATATTTCCAATTTAATTTGAGATCAAGACTATAATAATGGCTCAGGATATTGGACTAGATCTTACGGAATCACACACACAGCGTTTACAACATCTCAATGAGTTATATGAATCATTTTTTTTTCCTTCAACGCACAACTATTATTCAGCAGTAATGAGCCAACTGGCACGACAAGGATATCAAAAAGAAATCCTTCCAGAAAGGTGATTGGGCACTTCTCTATGATTCCATATTTCAGGATTTCCCTAGGAAATTGCAGACAAGGTGGTTGGGACTGTATGAAATCAAGGAAGTCCATGATAATGGCACTGTCACTTTAGTTACCATCGACATGTTTGGTTCTCCTTTTCTGGTAAATGGACATCGACTACGAATCTACCACCAACCACTTTCAAAACAATTTTTTTTCCAAGAAGTAAGTAATGATCCTACTGTTCATATTTAAGCTAGATGGGAAGGTAACCAAGCAACTTTAGCTCCATGAAATTGTTGTCTTTCCAGCACTATACATATTGTATATATTTTCCTTTAATTATTTGATCGAGTTTTAGGTTTTTACTTTCTAGGAAAGTCACTATAAAAAGATTTGGAGAACAAAAACTAGAAAAGATGACTGTAATGAAATATAATTAACACTCTTTTTTGTTCCTTATTCGAAAACTTCAAATTTCTCTTGTCTCACTTTGAAAAATCCATCGAATATAAACCTTGTTTTATACAGGAGATGAATATGTCATGTTCCATAGAAAAAATTTGGGCGACTGCACTAAAAGAATGTGCGGTTGTAGTAAATAGAAAATGAATGCATGACATTGCAAACCATCCAATATAGTGTATTCCTTCGATCATTGAATAAACCTACCTGTAAAATTAAATTTAGTTGATGACTAATCAATCCTAGATTCGCTAAAAAAAAAATGTTTGTGGGAGGTATCCAATTACTTAATTAGATCATTAAATTTGAACATCATCGTTATCTTCCCCAAATGTAACAATTGTTGTTCCCTTTTTTGTGATTGTCATTCCCTTTGTGGGTAGTGTCATTCATTCGAACATAACAACTGCCATTCCCTTTGTTGTGATTGTTGTTCCCTTTGTGGGTAGTGTCATTCATTTGAACATAACAATTGTCGTTCCCTTTGTCATGAGTGTTGTTCCTTTTTTCGGGTAGAGTTGTTCATTCAAAAGAAATGGTTGTTGTTCCTTTTTGTGGTTGTTCCTATTGTTGGTCCTTTCCTTTGAAAGTAACTCTTTTTGTTTCCACCAACAACACGTGCTTCTGATACATTTAGCCACTCCTTTGGGTATGAACTCAACTAACTAATTTTCAACAGCATCACTTCTAATCATCATGGTAACGGTTTGTCATTTTCTTTTTGAGAACTATCTAGCATACCTTATCAAATTGTTTATGGATTGATTTTTCCAAATTATCTTAATATTGTTCACAATCTTTAACCACCATAATTCGTTTCTTTTCCCTATATATATACATATACTTGAATGATAAATTTCCTTCACATCATAATAAGGAGTCTAAAGCACATTTTTACTTGGAATTCTTACACTTCTTACGCCATCCCACACTCTTAAGGAGTAGATGAGCCTCCCTCAATAAAGCCTAAAAAAATAAAAAAGGAAAAAAAAAAATGAAATAAAATAATAATAAAACAAATAAATATAAATAAAGAAAATAACCTTCTCCCAAAAGGGATAGGTGGTATCATCATGATCCAACCTACCATGATCATAAGTGATTAACATAAGTGACATTCCCACTATGGCTACTACACCAGGGCAATGGCCTTTGGCATTTAAGGTCAAAGGACAATAGGTCTCATCACGAGCCATCTTGTTCACTTTGTTGCGATCTAGTGAGTGGAATTGTTGTTATCTGGCTACCAAACTAGGATAGTGACCTTTTTGGGAAAAGACTATTCAAACTATTTATTGAGGACACTGGCTCTTCTATGGGTTAAAAGGAAACCATGTCGAGGCTATAGATTCCTGTTGGCAACAATGGCTCTGCTTGTGATATTGAAGTTTATTTAATACGCTAAGTTTTTATTGTGTTCATAGACTTCCTTTCTTAAAAAACAAAGAGGCTATCATTCCGGCTATATTCAACACAAGGGAAAGTAACAAAATTATGGCACGTGGCATATTTATAAAACGTGAACAAATTAGGACTACTCAGAATATTCTTCCTTAACATATTGAATATAGGTATCTAAACTTGTACTTTCAACAAAAGGTGTGATTATCGTTCATGATTGACATTAAAATGCTTTGAAAGTTATTAACGGTCATTCTCCCAGCGGCGATAGCATAATAATTATCACTCACTTGACTGACCTTCATCATTATGTTCACACATATCGACGATCGAGGTCGACCTTCTCATTCATCGAGGGGTGGACATTCTGCATGATTATCGATACACCATAATGATTACAAATAATGGGAAAATTCATATTTTTATATACCATTTTTGTTATGTAATTTTTACCATTTCTAGTAATTTTCTTTCACAGGTTGGCCTAACTAGTTTTGCAGTTGGGAACGATAGTTGTGTTGACTTTTTTACAAAAGATATGGGTGGCTAAAGAATTCACCACGAGCCTACATTACTGCAAGTAACTGACCAAGCAAGGGAAATTCTACACCATCTAGGGTGTACGCAATACTTTAACAAAATGTAGGAATTCGATATAAATGTCGCGCTAACGTTCTTCCAGAATTTATAGGGGGGAGTCTCAATAATTTGTGGCATACAAATACCAGTTACTGATGCCATTATAGTCGAGCTAACAGGCCTTCCAAACAAAGGAACACAGTGTACTAGAAATTACATGACACTCAAGGAAGTTGTGGATTCCTTCACAGAATCGGGGGAATAATTCGACAAGAAAGGAAAAGGCCTCAACCCCACTTCTCTTAGAGAACCTTGGAGGGAGCTATAAGGAGTGGTGCAGATATATATCACATGCGACGGATGATACGACGTGGTGAGACCTTGCCACCTCAAGTTGTTGGCAGTATTAAAACAACGGTTAGTGATAATTCTACCATTCGTTTTTAATACCATGTTGCATGAGGTCACCAAAAGAACCCAAAAAGCCAAAGACCCTGCTAATGTAATCAGTCATCATGGGTTAGTTAAATTGATAGTAAAATTGATAGTAGACAGGGCCTTAAATAACACACAAATAACATGGGGGGACTTAATTGAGCTCAAAAGACCCCTGCAAATTGAGAAACCTGAAGTCCACCATGAAATTCCTCCACAAGGAATTGAGGCAGCCCAGACAGAGGGAGATAATGCCCAAATACCAGCCCCCCAACCTGACATATAAATAGACATTATTTAGTTGGAAGAAACTCAGAGAATGAAAGAAGGAACATCAAAGAGGAAAACACAAAGAACAATTTTTGTTCATGAAACCTCCTCTGTAAAAAGAAGAAAGGATAAAGAAACAACACAACCTGAACGCACTTAGGAAATTGTACAAACATAAAAACCATCACATGAAATCCATGTAGGACAATAGGATGATTTCTTTGGAAGTTATGAAGGTGATATGGCCCAAGTGTTGGGAAATTTAGGTATATCACTTACTGAAGATACAGATAGGACACAAGTACCCCAAGCTCCAACTACTTCTCATTCAAACCTTGTCTTTGATCTTCCTGATATGGAGATGCCATATCCTGAGGGAGAAGAACAACCAGAACCTCATTTTGAGGTGAACATTCCTTTAGAACAACAAGAGGGCCCAGAAGATACAGAGAATCAATTACCAATTGATCAAGGTGGAAAATACCTTGAAATTCCCCTTAGACAAAAAGAAACAACAGAAAAAGGAAATAATAGAATCAGAAAACTGGAACATGAAAACAAGACATTGAAAAAGAGGGTCAAGAAAATAAAGGTATTAAAACAAAAATTTGGCAGATTGAAAGAAACAATTAGACAACTTAAGAAGCAAATGGAACAAGTTGACAAATCCCATAAGAAGAAGAAATCTAAGAGGGACAGAGTACAGGGACGAAATCCACTTCCCAAAAGGGAAATTCACACTAATTTTGTTGAAACACAAACATAATTTCATGCTTCTTTGGAATAAGTTGAAATAGAAACTCAGACAAAGGTTCCAGCAACAATAGAAACAGTTGTTCAGACTGAAGAATTATTTCATTCCTTTGAACATGATGCCATTATTAGAAGGTTTGAAGAAGAACTGAAACAATCCCAACAAACCCTGACACAATGTCGAAGTGAAATGGTGACAGTGATAGAACATCAGAAATTTTTCAGACAACTCTGAGCCATGTAAGCAACTAAGAATGAAACCTTTTTTTAGCTCAACAGAGCTAAAGAAAAGTTGAATAAGGTACATGGACAGATTGATGGAGCTTTGGAGAAAATCAAACATGTTTTCTCTATTTATTTTGATATATTAGTTTGCAGTGCCCCTGCCACTAATATGCCATATTTATATTAGAACACTATTTGCTATTAAAAGTAAAATCCATTAGGGCAGAGACACCTTCTGAGTTTACCATTGTTTCTAATTTTGTTTCATGTTTTAAAGAACAAGAGGATGGAGTACAATAATTTTTGTGTGAACTATATCTTCACAATTTCATTCTAGAAGAGAACCCCTATCCATTCACTAGGGATATCCAGTTTCAGTCATTTTTGTCTTTTGCCAAAATCAACTTAGGTGGGCCAAAGAACATAAGGTCTTCATGAAAAGAGAGAATGGAATAGACCTATGGATCATAGGGGAAACTCCTAAACCCTTTGATACCATTATGCAACATAGATCATTCATGAAGAGGGAGAAGGTTGTGGAATCTTTAGCTCCCATCCATAGACATATTGTACATTCAGGGTTACAGTATTTTGGAGAAATTAAGAAAGAAGCCCTTTCTCTACCAAATTAAGATGGAGTCTCTCTTCAAATGAAGTCAAGAACAAGGAACCATTTGGTTTCAAGAATTTTCAAGCATCTGCTCTCAGGTTAGAGAGTTATTCCAAAATGATCATGGAAGAAGGGCCTTCCTGGATTGGATGCAGGTACAATCCCCCCATTATTTGGTATCCTCCATAGGGTTATCAAAGTGTTTATGAAATTTGTAAGAAAATGGAAGATGTTTCTTTTGAAGATCTTAAAGGTAAGTATAGGTTTCAAAGACCAAGAGAAGAGACTTCTCCACCCTTTAGTATCGCTTATTTTCATATAAACTCTCTTGCTGCATGAGGACATGCAAAAAGGTAAGTTGGGGGGTATGTTGGGTTGAGAAAAAGGTATAAATATTCTCCTTGTTACTTTGGTTTGTGATATATTATTTGTTGACTTTTCTATTTATTTGAAATAATTAGGGAAGAAAATGGTTAAAAAACTCTTAGGAAATAATATTAAATGATATTAGATATTTTCTAAACTTTGTTTTAATTGTTTTGATTTTACGCAGAAATGCACAATTTATCTTAACTAAAGATAATTAAGAAGATCATGAATATGCACATGCCATTGAAGAACGAATAAATCAGGCACAAAACAGTTCAAAGGAAGATTGAATTTTTATCTTGCAATCTTCATAAATAGTAAAAGTAATCCTGAGGATGTCTCGATCCTAGGGATAGATTAATTTACTTATCTCATTGTAATATATAAATAATAGTGAACGATAAAGAGATACCCAAGAATTCAGATCTCTTAAATTTTTGACACTCTGTACAACAATCCCATTGTAAATAACTTACCAGTTATGGAATTAATGAAAGCTTCAAGTGTTTTGATAATTTTTGCGTACTGATTTTTTGGTAGGAGTATCTTCTAAAGACCGTGGGCCCAGTCGACAGGAGCTATTGTTTCATATATAATCTTATCAATTATGTTATAGTTTTGTGAATCGATATTTCCTTTCAACAGTCAAGATAGACTCGTTAATGTGTTGATTATTTTATGAATTGGTTATGTTGTTCCATTTGCAAAGAGCAGATGTTCCATTTGGAGATTATCAATTGTTGTTCCATTTCCATTTGCTGACAATTTATCTCTTGTGAATTCCTTTTATTTAAATTTGAATTTGTTGTTCCTTCTTAAATATACAATAGATCATTGTTCCTTTCTAGTAGATTAATTAATCATTGAGATATTGATTCAGTCAGTGTTTCATAGACTAAATTGTTGTCTCTTAGATCAATTAACAAATTCAGTAATTGATTGATGATTTGATTTATGGTGTGTTTTTGCTTAGAACATATTTATGTTGATTGAGTTATTAATTTCACAATTTTTATTTAATGTGTGAAGAACTTTGTTATTGCAGTAATTTACATAGACTCAAATTTGTTGTAAACGAATTATCTACATGATTTAAACCTATACAACTATTTGCATAGGCTTTGTTGACATTCTTGAGAGAAAAGATGAATCCTCGATTGATAAATTAATGCCAGACTAAGGTTGTTTTTAGGACATATTTAGAGCCCAACACCAAGAATGAAGAAGGATGTTGTTGATTACATTGCCAGATGTATGGAATGTCAAAGAGTAAAAATTGAGCATAGACACCCAATGGATTTGCTTTAGCCATTTCCAATTCTAGAGAGGAAATGGGAAGTGGTAACCATTGATTTGATAACTAAATTTCTTAGGATAGCAAGGAAACATGATTCCATAATGGTATTTGTGGATAAATTGACAAAGGATGCTCATTGTGTTCTTGTTAAGATGAATCATACAACAACTAATATTGTAGAAATTTACATGAGGGAAATTGCTAGGTTGCATGGGATACCTAAGGCAATTGTTTCAGACAAAGACACAAAGTTTATTTCAAATTTTTGGAGGGGTTTATTTAAAGGATTTGGTACAAATCTGAATTTTATCACATCATACCATCCACAATCAGATGGGAAGACATAGAGAGTCAACCGAGTGATTGAAGACATGTTGAGAATGTATGCGATGGAGAAACCATCTAAGTGGGAAGATTGTTTGCATTTGGTTGAATTTTCCTATAATAATGGGTATCAAGCTTCATTGAAGATGAGCCCATTTGAGGCTTTGTATGGTAGAAAATGCAATACTCCAATGAGTTGGGACAACCTAGTAGACGGAGTAGTACTTGGGTTAGAATTTCTCAAGGATATGGTAGATTAGATGGTTAAAATTAAGCAGAATTTGAAGGCAACACAATATAGACAGAAAATTTATGCAGATAAGAACAGGACAACTAGAGAATTTAAAGTGGGTGAGTGTGTTATTTTAAATGTGAATCCCAATAATACCTCATTGAAGTTGGGTAATTATACAAAGCTAGTAGCCATATTCTGTGGTCCATTTGAGAGCTTAGATAGAATAGGGTCAGTTGCATACATACTTGCATTGCCTGTTTCCATGAATTTGCATAATGTATTTCATGTCTGTTTGCTGAAAAAGTATATACATGATCCTAAACATGTTATTGATTGGAATTTGATTCAGGTAGAGCCAGAGGGAGACTTTCAGGTCCAACCAATGCGTATATTGGACAAAAAAGTAAAAAAATCTCTAGAATCGAGTAATAGAATTGGTAAAAGTTCAGTGAACCTGCCACGGCCCTGAAGATGCTACTTGGGAGCATAAATATGCCATGCAGTAAGAGTACCTATCACTTTTTGAATAAATTATGAAATTTTGATTTTTGTTTTGTGTATGCACTAAGGACACTGCCAAAATAAGGGGGAGGGTAATGTGATTCCCCAGTTTTGATTCCCCATATTAAAAAATGTATTTTTTTATTTTATGAAAGTCTGAAGTGCCCAAACAATAAGAGGCCAATGTTAATAGGAAATGTTATGTTTTGATCATTATTAATAATAAAATACATTGTTGGTTTCTAGATGGATAAGAACAAGAGTTATAGGGGGCTATAATTCCACAAGAGAGGGGGCTTAAGGGGCTAAGTCATTTTATTATATTTTTTACCCATAATTGTTTTAATGGAGAGAAGTGGTTACATGAGCTTCTTGGGGAAGGCCATGTGGTTCTTGATTTCTCATTAAATATATAAACCAATATTTGGTTTGTTTTGGGGTTCACTCATTATTCAGTGTTCACACTCTCCATTCTTTTCACTCTTTAATTGCCACTCATTCATTTTTCCTCATTCATTCTTGTTCTTGAATTGGCACATGGGGGTGAATTACGAAGGAAGAGCCATTATTTTTTGGTTGTAGTAATGACTGGTGTATTCCAGCCATGAATTTGTGCATCCACACCTGATATGCATTGATATGTACTAAATCTTATTCACAGCTACGAGTCATGAGAGTCCCAACATGGAGATTCTTGACCATATGCACTAGACCCTTGGAAGGGGGTGGAAAGCTTAAGGGACTGCGTGGCAGAGAAGGGGATTCATTCTCTTGGGTTGTGCAGGATGGAGAGAAGAGAGATGGTGTACTTTGGATTGTTATGTGTTGAGAAACATGTGGGATATTGAGTGTTGAATAATTTGGGAAGCTGAGTGACGCCCTAGAACCGTCCTTGTGGATTCATGGCCCTGGATCAGGGGTGACCTTCTATTGAGACTTGGAACAACAGTGTCTATGGTTGGGTGGAACATCCTTGGTCTGCGTCCAATTGGTAAATATTTTTTATTAAGATAAGTTCTCTCTATCATGTGTTTCTATGGTAGTATATTTCATTTCCAATGTGTATTAATTAATATCTATGTGATGTGTACCTTTAATGTGCCTTCTTGCTGGTTATTATTGTGCATGGCATGTTTAAACATTCTTTTATGTTGTAGCATAAATATTCATTATTGCATGTGATGTTATGGTGTTATTTCATGCTTCTTTATTAATTAAATGGTACCAGAATTCGAAATCAGATTTGAAATGCAAGTTTTGGAGCATGGCCATCCTGTGGATGGTTGGGTATGTTACACATATACATGGCCAACAACCTCTAAAGATTGATCTAAAATATTGATTAACATAATACAATTACAACACACCTTATTTATAGGATTTCTAGTATGAAAAAACATAAATTATGGTGCTAAAAAATGGTTACAGATCCATGCAGATGATTGCTTGCAAACCTCATGAATCTTGGGATTCTATTACAGTCAACAACTAGTCAATTTACTAGTTGACCTCCAATCGGTCTTCATTTGGTTGCCACTCGACCTCTGGAAAACCTATTTTCAACTGAATTTTTGACTTGTCGATGATATCTTTCACTTTAAATTTCTTGGTCGATCACTTCGACCTTCAAATTTAATCATCAACTCTAATTAACTCATAGGGAAACTTATCTCCTAGTTTATCCACCTTGAATAAATAGTTAGATGATTGTTCTTTCACTACAAAGAATATAACAACCCAACATTCTCCCACTTGTTGTCTTCTTTGTTGATATAGGAGAACATGAACATCTTCTCACTGACCCAAGGAAGCAATTCCCATTGCCTCTCTACACCAAGAAAACTTCACAGAATTCACAGACTTGGTCAAAGAGTCTACTATTTTTTCCAACATGTCTACTTTCTCCAACAACACCTTATTGTTTCCCACCATTTCTCGCACCAAATGGTATTGTACATCAATATCTTTTTTCCTGGAATAACAAGTTGGGTTCGTTTCCAAGAATTTTGTGATTTGACTATCACAATTTATCTTCATATCTCTCTTCTCAAACCCAATCCCTAAACATAGTCGTTGTATCCATATTGCTTCTTTTCTTCCATGCATGGCTACCATGTATTCATATTTTTTTGTTGAAAATGCTACGACCTCATGTTGCTTACTCATCCACTTGATTTCTCCATTGAACATATTGAGAAAATATCCATTGTTCGACCTCCGTCAATCCAAATATCTATCCCATCCGGCGTCAATAAATCCATCTACTTCTACTTCCCTATCATCTTAAATTTTTCCTTGGTAGCATGTAGCATAATATTTTGTGCCACACAAATACTTGAGCACTCTCTTGATAGTTGTCTAGTTCTCTTTCCTAGGCGTCGACATTTACTTTATCAACACTCCCATTGCATGGGAAATGTCTGTTCAAGTGCATACCATTGCATGCATCAAACTACCAACAACACTTGCATAGGGAACATGTGCCATGTCTTTTATTTCTTCTTGTGTCTTTGGACACTATTGAGTAGTTACCTTTTCTCCCATGAGAATTGGAACCTTGACTGATTTGTCATCCTACATGTTGAAACACTTCAAGATTGTTTCAATGTACTTCCTCTGTTTCAACCAAATATTTCTACCTTGTTGATATTAATCTCCATTCCCATAATGAATTTCACTGCATTTATATCATTCATGTCAAACTTGGAGGATAAATTCTTCTTCACCTCCTTTATTTCATCCATGTTGTTTCTGAACAACAACATGTCATCGACATACAAAACTACATATATGAAATGACTTCCTTATTCCTTGGAATATGCACAGTGATAAGCCTTACTTCTCACAAATCCAAAACTAAGGATGTAGGTGTCAAAATTTTGGTACCACATCCTTCGTGATTTCTTTAGACCATAAAAGGATATTTTCAACTTGCACACTAGCTCTTTCTTTCCCTTTACTACAAAAACTTCATGTTGTTTCATGTAGATCTATTCTTCTAGGTCCCCATGTAGGAACGTTGTCTTCACATCCATTTTCTCTATATAAAGATAAAATTTTGTAGCCAAAGACATTAGTACTTTAGTGGAAGTTAATTTTGAAACAAGGGAAAAAGAAAACTCATCAAAGTTGACTCCTTCAACTTAGGAATATCCTTTAGCTACCAGTCGAGCTTTGAATTTCTCGACTTGACCAATTGCATTCATATTTTTCTTCAATTCCCACTTTCTATTGATGAGTTTTCTTCCACTACGTAATTTAACCAAATCCCATGTCTCATTCTTGTGCAAGGATTCCATTTCTTCGACCATGGCATCCTTCCATAGTAGATAATTTGACCAAATCTCATGTCTCATTCTTGTGCAAGGATTCCATTTCTTTGATGATGGAATCCTTCCACAGTTTTCCCTTTGTCGAGTCAACTTCTTCCCTGACCGACTTGGGATCCTCATCAGTGGTGGTTAACATAAACATGGAACAAAAATCGGGTGGACTATACCTTTCAACTAGTTTTATTACTTATGCATACCTCCTTACAACCATATTTGGTTGTTCCACCTCTTCATTTGATTCAATCAACTCATCTAAATCATATTCTTCATTCCTTAGCTCAAACCTCACCTTATTTGGATATTTATCTATTTGAACACCTTTAGACTCGAAAGTTCCACCAAGTTCCATGAATACCACATATCAATTGTACAATGTTTTCCTTGATGTAGGATCCCAAAGTTTATATCCTTTCATTTCATCCTTGTACGCAATGAAAATATGCTAGATTTCCTTATTTTCCATATTGTTCCTGTTTTCCTTGGTAACATGCACAAATGCATCACATACAAATTCTTTGATATGTGAAAGTGAAGGATTATTACCAAACCATATCTCATGTGGAGTTGAGTCAACTAGTGTCGATGAAGGAGACTTATTTACCAAATATTTTGCAGTGACGACTACCTCTGCCTAGAATTATTGTGTGAGCCTAGCCCCATTGAGCACTCTCCTTGCCATCCCCATCAATTTTATGTTCATTCTTTCAATGAATCCATTTTTTGTGCAGTATATGGTGTGGTTTTTTGGCATGCTATGTCACACTATTTGCAAAAATGCTCAAAGTATTTTTGACAAAATTCACCACCATTGTCAGTTCTCAACACCTTGATCTTCTTATCTATCTAGTTTTCCACAAGATATTTAAACTCTTTGAATTTCTTGAAAACCTTTGATTTCTTCCTCAGAGAATATATCCATGTATTCCTGTAAAAATCATCTATGAAGGATACATAATACAGGGGTCCACCAAGTGAAGGGAGTGTTATAGACCAAAACACATCACTATGAATCAATTCTAGAATCCCCTTTTCCCTTGTCCCTCATGATGGGAACCTGTTGAGGGGTCTAGAATCCCTTTAACTCAACAGTAGGAACCAAAACCGTCATTGAGGCCCAATTAGACTATGCAATTTTTTATAGTGGAATGGTTCTCCAGATATTGTGATCCGACCAATTAATCGATGGGATTTACGTGGTGATTGACAAGATATCTTCTCATGAAAAATCCTCCTTCAGCTTGAATGTTCTTTTTTTGTATTTTCTCTTATAGGTGGCTCTGATACAAGAAATGTGTTGGTATAAACCAACTAGGTAGCAAAGGGGAAAATCTTAACTACTGAATAAGGTTGAGCTCAGGATCACCCTCATGCTCAAGAATGCAGACAATTATTCTTACACCTACGGCAAGCCAAGTACTAATAGATCAACTTGTTGGTATTCCAATTATTGACTGAGATACAATTACTGAAAGAAAACATACATGTAATAAATGATGGCAAGAAAAATAGTTTCCTTAGATTGAATCATTAATCACACATTAACACAACAATTTTATTTCAATCATTAGAGACAAGAACTATAAAAATATTGAATCAGATAACTTATCAATAGATTAAAAAACTCTTACTCGTTACAGCATCCATTCATGAGATAAAGTTAGAAATAATTCCTCCTTAGATCCAATCACACATGCCTTTGATGAAAAACAGAAACTTGTCTCTGGTCCTAAACAAGACTTCTCAATTAAGTTAGCTCTGAAATAGTTCTTTATAAATCCAAAAATGAGGGTCTTTGCAAAAACCATCAACCCACTTAAACAGGTTGATCCTCTTATTTATAAAAAAGTATTAATTAAAAATAACTATAAAAGTGCAAGCTAAGTAAAACAAAACATCGCCACATGGTGCTTTCAATTCTCAGTCTTCTAAGATTTATCAAATGGTTTCACTTGATTGGATGACTCTTCTCATATTCTCACCATTTGAAGAAGATTTGTGTGCATGTGTTGGCATACGGGAATCTGTGTTGGTCCATTGGGGCCGAAAATATCTCCTTTATCTCTATTGCTCGTACCCGATACTTGGCTACTTTAACACTTAACTGTTGTAACACTATCTGAGCCTTTATTGGGTGCTCCATGCACTGTTGTACTTGACCTGGCCCCATGTTTTCCACCTTTTCTATCTCATCATACCACAATGATTCCTGTTCTGCATGTAGTTTGACTATGTCATGCAAGTTGACAAAGTCCTCGGGTGTGTCGAATTCTGGGAGACCGATATCTCTCATCACTCGATTGATCTTGGTCCAACCCCTTTCACAATCGGCCCATTTCTCTTGGATTTCTTGATGAGGTTCTTGGTCCATTTTCACCCAGTATTCAACCGACTTCCTTATGCGGTCAATGTTGTTGTTTCTTAGTACCCGAATGTCATGCTCTTCGGCATCTTGACCCTGTTGAACCGCGTTGATGTAATCGATCCTTTCCACTGCTTGGTGGGATTTCTCATACCATATTTCCATGTCCTTTCATGTTTTCAGTTCCATAAGGGTGTCTTATTGAAAATCAACTATCCCTACGGTGAAAAGGTGTCGCTCATTCGTGAATATACTGTAGACATCCTAGAATTCACCTCTCAAGAACATTTTGGCATGTGTGGATTCCTAATAATATTTATCCAAATGGCACAAATTCTACAACTCCTTCAGCGTAGTGTCCAACTCCTCTTCATCTTTCCTCGCTCTATCCAGCGTGGCATCTGTGAGTTCCATCCCTGCATCAATAAGCTCGGACATCTTGGCATGCTCTGTGCTAATGAATTTCTCCTATGTGGTGATGAGGATGGAGTTCTCCAAAGTAAGCTTAATCTTCTTGGTGGTTCTCTTCATGATGGATTTCCTCTTTCGGTCATAGGCAATCGCTTGTATATCGGCGACCTCATCCATGTGTTCGGGGATTTGCTGATGTCCCCAAGTAAGTATGTTTCCCAGGCTCCCAACGGTGTATATTAGTTCAAGAATGGGTTCTTGAACCTCTTATGTATGTCCTGAAATTTATACCTCTGGTTATTCTCATCATGAGGTAAAGTACTGGACAAAATTGATGAATCAAGGGCAGGCTTGGTACTTACTTGATAATCGACTGTCAAGATGTTGATTTCCTGTTGTGGAATTCATCCCTCTTATTCGCCTGATCTTATCTCATCCTTTGGGATATACACTTGGGTCCTTGGTGTATCGAGCAGATTAGTGTCTAAGACACTTTCGACCTCCTGGTCGATCTATGGAAGGCTTTGAATTGGAGCATCGAGTTCTGGGGAGGAAACTTTCTCGGGTTCCTTTTCCTTTGTAATATGTATCAGAGTCTCCATGGAAACCTATGAACTCTCCTAATCATCATAGATAGTTATTAAGTCATGTAAGGGGTTTGGTGCACTTTCTCTCCCTGATGTCCTTGCTATCTCGGGATGAGCTGAAACGTCCCCTGGTGATCCAACCTATGTCGTTGAAACTTCAGGTTTATCTGACCCTGTGGTTTCTTCAATTTGTATCGAATCTAGGTCACTTGGTCCCTCCCATATTTCGATTGGGTTCTCAGCAAGAACCTTTGTCATCTCTATGAGGTCTAGTTCATTCAGCATCTGATCAATTACTCTTTGTACCTCTGCCATTAAGTGAAGACCCCTTGTCTGTGCCTCTAGTGTCAAGAACAATCCCCTTCCCTGCACCTTTGTTGCCTATGTTGCTATGATTTCTTCCTTGGATCTAAGGGCCTTTTGAGATGATTGTTCTATGGTGTCCACCTATTCATCCATGCTCATGGCCTTGAACCTAGTCATGTTTGGGTTGGTCATCCTTTGTACCACCTCGTCCTAGCCCTGGGCATTCTCTAAGAATACTTTGTCCTCAAAATTATCATGAGCATACGACCAACAGGATGACACCTGTGAATCATGTTGCAGGACCAGTCCTCTAGGATCATTCTTGTAGAATTGGTTTGTAGGGAACCTAAACTCAAGTTGGCTCAATGCTTCTTATTTGGCTTGAGCAGTATCCTTTACCAGATAGAACCCCACATGGAAACCGTAGGGTATGAAGGCTCATTTCTTGTCCTTGACCAATGTGGCGTTATAGCCTTGAAGGATGGTCTGATAACAAATTTCTCCCACGACGAGTCGATCTAGTACATGAGATGGTAGGAGGTGTGGCGCTCCAATGGCCCCGAAAACTCTGATGTAGGTGGCATGCTCATCCAAGTACCAATGGCATACCTTGGATATCATTTTCTTAGTTGTTGTCGATAGCCTTGGGCATTCCATCTTAAAACTGATAAAATAAATGTTGGCGATGAATTCATCGTAGATGAGGGAGTAGGATTTCTTGTACATGTTTTTCCATATCACGCTGAAGTAGACGTGGAATTTTGTCCCTCGACCAAGTTTTGGGGAAACTTTGGTCAGTTTTGGCCCAGTTTTGGACTTCGACATGATGGTCGAAGAAGGAGTGCCCAGGCAGAGCTGAGATCATGAATCTCACCAATTTTGAGGGTTATGTGGACCTAGTAAAGGGTCCTCTAGGGTTTTGTAATAGGTTTATGGGATGTCACCCCCTAGGTTTTTCCCATGTTAGGCATTATTGTAAGGGTTTGTACAATATAAATAAAGATGAATGTATTGTAGAAGTAGATAAGAGCAAGTAGTTCAAGTTTCTTTGTCCAAAGGAATGTATGTGCGTTGAGGCTTTGTCCTCAACTATGATTTTGTAGAAGGTGCTAAAGGTTGTGATAAAGGGTTTGTCTCTGTGCATTTGACCTAGTTTTGGAAGGAGTATCTAGTTCTTAGTTCACATATCTCCAGTCTTGTGTGAGGCTCGAATCTATGGCTTAGTGTACAGGAGTGAATCAATGTAATATTTTGGCAAGTAATAAAGAGGTGAAGCGGTTTGTGGACGTAGCCCCACCCTGGGGTGAACCACGTATATCTAGTGTCTCATGGTTTTCTTTGTGATGTGTTATTTCTATTATGAATCTGCTTAGTGCTTTGATTATGATATGTAATAGATAGATCCTTTGTTTCTTAAGTACCTTACTTTTTTTTGTAGGAAAATTCCCCTGCGGACAGGTGAATTCCCTCTTGAATCTTAGACCCCTATGACTAAGACAGAAAAGTGCTAACTTTGAACATTGGATTTCCTTTAAACATAGCTAGAATATTCAATAGAGAAAAGGAAGAAAGTATGAGTACCTTTTTACGAAATTTTTCCTCACTCAGTCCAAGTTGATCTTGATCTCCAAGTCCCTCAATGAGTCCTGCAATCTAATAAACAATGACAACAAAGCATACTTCCTATTCTACCATAATTAGTTTAAATATGAATTTATCCAAAGAGACAAGTCCATGAAAATGTACACAAACTTGAAGGAAACAGGCCAAGAAAATATATTAATGAGAACTTAAAAGAGATACTTACAAACCATTTATAAAGTTGCAGTAGCCTCTCCAAGTCCTCCTTGTCAAGCCCTTGCACAAAGCTCCCAAGACCATAACTTTGATACCTCCAATTTCCTTCCTTCCTTATGAGATCATAAGTTTGGTATCTCTAAACTCTTTCATGCCCTCCCTCCTCCATGGAAAGCCCTCATTATATAGTATTTGGAGGCTTAACCACCATGGAGAGGATCTCTAATCAGATCCACTAAAAAAGGGATCTCTAAGATATTTAGGGAAAAAATGTTTCTTAAGGATTTTAGGGAGGAAATATCTATCAAATAGGAAACCAAATGTGAGGTGGATTCTCACACTTAATTACTTTATTTCTCATGAATATTAATAATAATTCATGTGCACTTGATTATCACACTTAATTAATTTCTTTTCATAAATATTAATAATAATTCATGTGCACTTTGTATTTTGGCCTTCATGTAATATATCCCTCCTCCACATTGATGAGATATTGTGACATAGATTATTCCATGGTGTTAAGGTGTATGAGACACTTATATGACACTTACGAAACTTAGGGAAAGGTGCCTAGGTGTGAAAATTTCATGTGTAATAGAATGCCCCCTAAAGTGTGAGGTCAGAAGAGAGAATGATGGCTGAAACAATTTACAAATATTTAATGAAACGGTGTGAAGTTGGAGAACCTGGAAGAAGCTGCAAACAACCATCAAACAATATTAATATATGTCCCATTTCTGAGGTAGTCATACCTATGGTCGGAATACAACATGACTCAAAGCAGGGTCGTCAACCAATACACTGCGGATCCATGAAAAAATATTGACTAAGGATATGGCCACCAAAGATACAATGTGGATCCATACCCCCATGACATGAACTAATCGTAGCCACAAAAAAATACATAGTGGAGCTACGAGATGATAAAACATATCCACGTACCAATACAATGTGGATCTATGTGACAGTCTACATCAACATGCTCAAATGATCTCCTTCGCAACTTGGGCAAAGCAGTTAATAGAGTGAAAGCTCAACCCAAGGTCTCTGTCCCAATATTGATGTTGTATGAATCTATCCATGTGAATAGATGTTTTGATGTTGAACATGGTATAAACCACTTGATTACCAGTCATTGAGGTAAATCATTAACAAGTGTGAGGGAAATCACCAATGATGTCAATGACTCCCAAGGTACCCTAGTACATTCCAGTGAATGTGAATAAATGAGTTGAAATCGAACATTCGTGTGAATAAATGAGTTGATGTCGAACATTCGTGGAATTATTCGATCAGAGGTCAATGATGTAAACCCAATGTCGGAAGTGATGAGGCCTACCATTGAGGCATACAGGTCCCAAGGTACTAACTTGTTTCTAAGTCTAAGTCTTGGATGATGTGTTGAAGTTGACAAGAACAGTCTTATCAAAGGAGGGCCTTGATGTATTCCCCATCAACGACATGAACCTAACATAGAGATGTAATATGGTGAATCAAATGAGGATGGACTGACACAGGAAATGGAAACTGGTAATATTGCAGATGGATAGTTTGAAGTGAAACTTCCCTTGAACATGATGATGCACGACAACTGACTTTGCAGCATTGAATCGACGAGGACCAAAATGTAATGTGAATACAATAAGAGCACTCTTCAAATGGACGAAAAAGTATGGCAACACATGGAATTGGTATGAATCAGAGACAAGTAGATTACCCAACTGTAAGACGAGACGCAAACATGTGTCATGTTCAAGGGAGAAAAAATATGCCATAAAGCATTCTCAAAAACTTGACCCACTTTCTTCAATTTTTCCCCCCACCCAGATAGATGAGTACCTCTTTTTAATTTAACGAGCTCGAGGAGGGTAACACATGCTCAATATAACTCACCTTTAGTAATTTCATCTTCCTTTGTTTAACGAACTGGAAGAGGTAAGGGTTTGTTCCCATATGGGCCCTTCAATGAGTAATTTTAATGAGTCCAAAGAAGGAAACTTGGTGGTTTTTCATGTTTAGAGAGTCTGAAAAGAACTTAAAGGAGACTCCAGGGTTGTCATTTTTCATAATGTTAGTCTCGCGAGGCCGAAAAAGAGATAAACTACCAGTCGAAAGACGCCCTTTCAAACCTTTTAATGAGTGTGAAAGGAAGCAATATCACTCGACAATATTTTCATATTTAGAGAGTCTGAAAATGTCTTAAAGGAGACTCCAGGGGGTTCCTTTTTCATATAACCTTTACAAGTCTGAAAAAGTGATAAAAGTCTACTCGGTTACATTCTCATGTATTTACGAGCACGAGAAAGAACAAATACTAAGCTCGCTATTGGTTTCATTTTTACACAAGATTGAAACAAAAATAAACTATGATTTTAAATTCCCAACGTAATTTCCAAAGGTTGGGATGCCCATGGATGGTTGGTACTCTACCCCCAACTTGAAAATCTTGTGGCTTAACTCCAGAATGATAACCAAAGGCTAGAGACATGCACCCCCAAGCTTCAATTCATTCAATGACTTTGAGGTTGTCACTAATTTCTTTACTAGATGGAGAAAAAGGATAAGGGTGGATGAAAGGAAGGTTCAAATACGAGACCTAACAAAATACTTGACTCGACATCTATGAGATCTAGCTAAAGACTCGACTCAATATCTATGAGATCTAGTGAAAATACTCGACTTGACGGGAGAGGTGACTGTTTCATTTTTTAACACACTTGTCACAAGAAAAGAACTATGCTCAAGGCTCTAGGTTTATTCCCCATATTTTTGTTTCATTTTTTAAATGAGCTTGCTATAGAGAGGAAAAATATGTCTGTGACCTCTGTTTCATTTTTTAACAATCTTGCCACAGAGAATAAAAACTATGCTCATAGCTTCTGTTTGATCAAGGCTTCCAAGAGGATAATTATCTGGAAGGAAACCATGTCAAGGGATAAAAATCAGTCATGGCTTCCAAGATATCTTCACTGGATGAAAGAACAATTCCCTAGAAGGAACACATGTTGAGGGCCGTGACAGGGGTAAGGAGATCATTCTCTACTAGCCCTATCGAAGATATCACCATGTCAACTATGAGATCTAAGTCATAAGAGGTTGAGCTTATAGTGAGAGGCTCATCTTCATCGGAAGCTAAAGGCATGGGAGATAATTCTGCATAATTGACCTATGGCGGGGGCGATAATTGACAAAGGTGAGAGTAATGATTACCTTCACATAACATGCAAGGAAATTTGACAATTGTCTTCTTCTTACCAACCTTAACGTCACTAGTTGATGGGGCATCACCATAATGTCTAGCAGGGGACAATGATGTGGAAGACCACATTTCTAATACCTTGGGAAGACCAGGGAAATCCCTCAGAAAGTGGTCACCCTTACAAAGACGACAAGGGAATTTGGGTTTCGGATTCTTCGTTGTAGTCTTATCAACCTCATCAATAATCCTAGTATGATTAATAGTAGTTGGTTGCTTGGATCCAACATCTGATGTGTATGGAGGCTTGGTTCTTTTCAGGTTCTTCTTCTTCTTCTCTTTCTGTTTCTTCTTATTCTTATCAACCTGGCTACTTTCTTTAGAGATTTCACTAGGCAAAGAAAGAGAAAGGGAAGGAGACTTAACGGGTGAATAAGGAGAAAAGTCGACATGAGGTTGATGTGTGGGTGGTGTACTTACATTTGAAGCAATAGGTGCATTTGAATCACTGGGAAGATTTGAGATCATCGGAGTGGGGAACAACCAAACTGGTAATCCAATCGTGAGTCCTGGAAGAATCAGTGTGGCAATGCATGGAGGACCAACATTTCCAAAACAAGGAAAGGTGAAAGGTTCCCCAGGAAAAGGGGTTTGTCTGTTGGTACTCCCAGGAGTTGATGCCATTAACACTGACTTGACCTAATTTCCACTAAGGAAAATAAACAACACATGCTACAAATATGAGAAGCAAACAATCAAACAAACCATCCCACAATGAAACCACTAGTTGGTGATGAAATCCAACATCACGAGATAAATATAGGAAGGGGTTGGGATAGATCGGGTGGATCAATTACGTTGGCAACCTGCTTAATGAACTTATGACTTGGTGCAAGATTCCACACAATAAATGTGGATTTACCCTCCAAGGAGCCCGAGTGAGTTTGACCAACGTCTATTCCAGGTACAACGAAGACTTCCCTTCACCGTCACCTTGTCTAAATACCCTAAGGATTATGGCTACTAAGGTCACCAACTCACAGTTATCCTCTGGGTGGTTATAGTCGACAGTCGAGTCTGAACGTATGGGCAGGATAAGAAGTTTGAAATCATTCGATAGAACTGAGGACAAGTAGACTGGTAGAACTCCATAGGACCCCGAACGGATTCAAAATTCATGAAGCACCGAAACCAAATGAAGATATTTGGACCTCAAGAAGAACCCCCAATATACAATATGACTACTACGAATGGTTAAGCCTCAGAGGGATAATCTCCATTGCTCTCCTGAACGCGACCTCGTGTGTAACCCCTATGTGAGAGGGGGATCCTAGCTATGCTTATACGAAAATTGGATTTTCTCTCCCTATCACAAAATGCTAAGTTTGTTTGATAGCTTTGGAAAGTTATCCTTCACACCTATTCCAAATTCCTACACTTTAAGCTAATGTAGGTTTTCTACCAGAAAATGTAATATGTCTGATAAATTTTAGTTTAGCGTTGATTTTAGTGGTTGTTGTTTACTCAAGAGGAAAATGGCATGGAATAAATAATGTTTTGAACGACTCTAAACAATGAAAAGAAACAAGAATGCAAATTTTTCACTTCGATGAAAGTTATATTACGAGAAGGAGAAAAATTGTATCATTCCCAAATGCATAATGTCCCGAAAATTTTATTAAACTCATCAATGTCAATATCTTCAAGAAATGAGTCAAAGAGACTGTACACCAATACATGATTCTTGGCAATTTCGCTACTTCAAATGCAAGCTAGTTTCACTACCCAAAATAAAGAATGCATCTATATTATTTGTTTTATTCTAGTGTATAAATAAAGAGGATGCAAATATTTTAATGCTCCACAACTTTCAATCAAAAGAAAGAGTCAAATGCAGATGCAAAAGACACGAAGCAACAAAGGTTTCAAAAAAATCATGCACTCAAAGCAATGAGAACTAAAAGAAAACAAGTATAAGCTTGTTCTAACAAGAAATCAATCAAGGATTCAACAACTGACAAACATTCAAGGAGTACAAGAAAATGCAGAGAAGAATCCAAGAAAAGACAGGGAGAAAGAGAAAATGCTCAAATTGTCTCGACAAAACAAGCAGCTAGAAAGGGCAATTTCACATTTCTGAAAAAGTTTCAATCTCAAATAAATACAATAGGAAGTAATAAGAATCAAATATCAACCCAAACAACTTCACAAACCAAAGTGTAAACCCTGGAAATGACCTTTGCAAAATAGGCTACAAAAATATCAGCAGAAAAAGGAAAAAATCCTCCAAGAAGGAGACCAACGCTCCCTGTCTCAAGGGCACAAAGAATTGTAGTGATATGTAAATCACTGTAGGGGAGTGCTACGGCTATGATATGGCCTAAAGGGGGGTGTTTATCTTCCTAGAAACTCAAAAACAAAGCCAAACAATGCAGTAAAACTCACCCAGAATGCACATAAATTGGTGAAATTGCTAGTGAAGATGGGAGAAAGGTAATGGATCATAAAAAAATAGTAAAAATGATCTAAAATGTTGGAAAAGGGAAAGGACAAACCAAGGAAAGACAAATTGATGTCGATCCCCAGTGGATTCACCAATTTCTGTTGTAGGAAAATTCCCCTGCGGACAGGTGAATTCCCTCTTGGATCTTAGACCCCTATGACCAAGACAGAAAAGTGATAACTTTGAACACTAAATTTCCTTTAAACATAACTAAACTATTCAATAGGGAAGAAGAATAAAGTATGAGTACTTATTTACAAAGTTTTTCCTCGCTCATTCCAAGTTGAGCTTGATCTCCAAGTCCTTCAATGAGTCCTGCAATCTAATAAACAACGGTGACAAAGCATACTTCCTATTCTACCATGATTAGTTTAAATCTAAATTTATCCAAAGAGACAAGTCCATGCAAATGTACACAAACTTGAAGGAAACATTCCAAGAACATATATTAATGAGATCTTAAAAGAGATACTTACAAACCATTGATGAAGTCGCAACGGCCTCTCCAAGTCCTCCTCGTCCAACCCTTGCACAAAGCTCCCAAGACCATAAATTTGATACCTCCAATTTGCTTCCTTCCTTATGAGATCATAAGTTTGGTATATCTAAACTCTTTCATGCCCTCCCTCCTCCATGTAAATCCCTCATTATATAGGATTTGGAGGCTTAACCACCATGGAGAGGATCTCTCATCAGATCCACTAAAAAGGGGATTTCTAAGATATTTAACGAGAAAATATTTCTTAAGGATTTTAGGGAAGAAATATCTCTCAAGGATTTTAAGGAGGAAATATTTCAACCATCCATGAGATCCTCCACCTTCCCTAAAAAATAGGAAACCAAATGTGAGGTGGATTCTCACAATTAATTACTTTATTTTTCATGAATATTAATAATAATTCATGCGCACTTGATTCTCACACTTAATTAATTTATTTTCATGAATATTAATAATAATTCATGTGCACTTTGTATTTTGGCCTTCATGTAATATATCCCTCCTCCACATTGACTAGGGATTGTGACATAGGTTATTCCGTGGTTTTAAGGTGTATGAGACACTTATATGACACTTACGACACTTAGGGAAAGGTAACTAGGTGTGCAAATTGCATGTGTAACACTTGTGTTAAGGGCAAATGGATGCTAGATTTAACTTATAATGCTAAGTTCTAATTGCTCAGGGTATAGTCTCATTTGTTGTTACTGTTTCGAACTATATTTGATTATGTTATGTGGTGTTAATAGGGTTAATAAACTAATGCATGTCACTTCCTAAGTGTTAGCAGAATATTATGCGAAGTACTCTTGTCATAGATTCATGTCCCAGCCTGGTTACAAACACCTGCGTCCTATAACCCCCCCTACTTCTACCTCGAGTGAGACTTCACCTGCTTCACAGGTGTTGCCGAAAGGGCTGGTAGTCGGGGTTTTTTTGGTGCGATGTTAAGCATTGAACCCTGGGTTTTCCCTTGTGCAAACAAATGGTTCTGTTGTCGGGACCTGAAACTTTGATTGTTGGGAAATGAAGTAAAGAAAAAGAGAAGATTTGTGGGTAGATCTGCTGCTAAAGTGCATAGTACTCTACTTGACTTGTGAATATTTGTGCTAAGAAAGCAAGTTTATCTGAAGAAAAGAGGTAGGATTATAAACAAGCAAGATTTGTGCTTTGGCGAGAGAAAGATAAGTGAAAATTTTTGTTTTGAAAGCATGAATTTAAGTATGTTTAATAGATTTTGTCCTAGTCTGAAGGCTAGGGCACAATTGAAAGAAAGATTTGATTTGAGTAAATTTAATGGAAATGAAGAAAGATATGTTATTCCTATGCATAGAAATAGTTTTTTGACTAATAAGTGGATGCATGGGCCTAGAAAGATTTTTTTCCAATTGTAGGTCCACCACTATGATCCTAGGGGAAGTGCACAGTACATAAAAGGTTGGGGAACATTTAAAAGAAAAAGAGGATTGGATTTTTTTATAATTGTAGAAGGCCAGGACATATTGCTAAGGAATTCCCTAAGGTAGGCCCTATTTTTCTTTGTTGTAAGGTTGTTGGTCATGAGGTTGAGGATTATCCAAGGATTATTGCTAAAGTTGAAGGGATGAATATAAGACAAGAAAACTATGAAAAAAGTCAAGAGACTAAGGGCATGTTATAAATCCATAAAGAGAAAGGGTGAGAGGAAGTTCAGACTATGTTATTACAGTTGAAGGAAACAATGGGCATTCATAAAGATGTCATTTTACTAGAAATCCTGAAAGCGAAACAACGCATAAGTGCAAGAATAAAGGAATTCGACATAGATTGTATAGTCTTGGATGAATAAACACAAGTGAATATTATGACAAAAGAAACTTGGGAAGTTTTGGGAAATCCTACTATGGTACCTTATTTGGGAAGGATAGGCTTGTTTAAGGACAAGATGATAACTTTATGTGGAAGAATTACTCATGTACCTATTATTGTTCATGAAACATCGACTAAAGAAGAATTTGAATTCATTAGGTTTGTTGGGGACAATGCCCCTTTCCCACTATTGTTAGGTAAGACTTGGATTGAGAAGGATCATATCAGAAGGAAAGTAGAGGAAGAAGCTACATAAAATAAAAAGAAAGAATTAAGGGATTTCATAGCTAGGAAAATAGAGCAACTAATAGAAGAAAGAGAGGATGAGTTGAAGCAACAGAGCAAAATAACAACGCAAGAGGGACAGAAAGAAAGAGAATTAGCTATCAAGGTTGAAAGAATGCAAGAAGGCTTGAAGAACCTATCTATCCAAGAAATAAGCATGCCCACTTAGGAAATGATAAGAAAATGGATATTAACTTCAGAATATTTGAGGGTACCTCAACAGTGTGAAGCCACTACGCTAGGGGAAGATAAGAATAAAAATGGAAAGAGGATTCCAAAAATAGTTAGAGAGACTCAGATAATAGGAAATAAGGAAAGAAAGCTCAATAAAAATAAGGCTAATTTGGAAAATCTATAAGAAGTTATAGAAGCCAAATGGAAGACTTTGCAGACTGGAACCTCGCAGGAGGCAGGTTCGTAGGATTTGAACCTCGTTGGAACAACAGGTCCGTGCGGATTTGAAATTTTCCCTGGCGAAGTTAGATGACCATTGGAGGCACCCCGGTCATTATAATGGTTCTCTGGAACGGTTATAAAACATATTTATGGGCCTATGGACCGCTTTTTGACATTGAGATTGTGCCATAACGGATATATTTACATTGATGGAAGCATTTCCTAGCCGTTGGAAGATCTGTCACGATACCCCGCTTATTTAACTCATCGGTCATTACGTTGGGAACACTTTTTGCTACCCATGATTGACTGAGCTAAGAAGAGAATTTTCCACACTACTACATATGGGAGGATTATTCCATGAAAATTTTCCACGCTTCCACTAGTTTCATCATTTTTTTAAACAGGGCGGAATTTTCGTCGATATTGCCACGAAAGTTCGTCGCAATATCCACGAAAATATTACTTTAACCTAGTTGGGATTTTTGTCGCTATAGAGACGAACTTTCGTGGCAATAGCGACGAAAATTTTGCCTATCTCATTGGTCGGTGTTAATGGCTAGTTGACTATTTTATCTATATATACGTGGCTTTAAGAGACTTTGCGACACAATTGCTATAGTTGCGACACTGTTCTTGGATTTTGTTTGAGCTGTTTATTTTTTCCGTCACCCACCGATTGAACAAATCCAATTCTCGATCTACATAGCTCGGATTTTGAACTTGCAAGGTTATTATGTTATTTTTTATTGATGTACTCATTTAACTTGTAAAAAAATTTTCAAATGTCCAAATTTCATTTAGCTTGTTTTTTCCTTGAGAATATATTATAATATGTGTAGTACCATATTTCATGTCTTTGGTTTTTGGATCTAGTTATTATATTCTATGGAAAAGGGTATGTGGATTCCATAATATTCTAGGTTTATGGAATCCACATACCCTTTTCCCTTCAATTGTAGCTATAATCTCTCTCTCTCTTTTCATTGATAAAGATACGGAATTGCTCTTGAAACTCTACCCTAATCAATGAAATGATAGTAATTGATTGTCATTTTCTTCTCTCTTTTATTTTTAAGACCTAACAAAAAAACACCAACAAAGCTTGATTAAAGCTTTGATACCACTTGTTACATCCCTAGTACCCAAAAGGGATCACACTTGCATAAATTGAAAATAATATAACAGTGACAATAATGGTTGGGATACTTGCACACCTAATGGTTGGAAGCTAGCACTTACTAATTCAATTAAATGAAGGAAGAAATCTCCATGAATAGAATATTGAAGTTGATTTTTATATTGATAAATGATAAGTTATGGTATATATAAGATAGGGAGGAAACTCATGTTTATAACAACAAGGGTAATAGTTGCAATATATTGTAATATTTCCCTCTTCCGCATAAATTATTTGCTATCCTCAACATTTCCCTCTTCCGCATATATATTAAGAGAAATATTAATAACATTTCCCTCTTCTGCATAAATTCTTTGCTATCCTCAACATATTGTAATAAATAATGGGTAGGTTGGCATTAGTGACAAGATAACCTGTTGATGTTACATATAATTATTAATGTACGAGAGATCATCCATTATTTAAGTATGCAAAACAAAACCCAAGACTAAATATTGTGGTTGATGTGATTGGGTCTGTACATTTTGAAAAACAAAGTACGAAAATTTCCATTATTTAAGCATGCAAAACAAAACCCGAGGCTAAACATTGTGGTTGACGTGATCGGGTGTGTACATCTAGACAGTGGAGAAAGTGCACTCATCAACGCATTGGGAGATGAAACAAAGTCTCAAAATCCAAAGTGTATTCTTACATTTACTACACATAGAATGATGGTAACATCAATCATTATTTGTACTTTTAATTAATACGTGGCTATTTGTGGATTTTTTTTTTTAAATTATTTTTTTATTTTTGTGGTTAATTGTCACCTCCAACCACGGGAAATTAGTCACTTCAGAGTTTTTGACCAATCAAAAAATAGAATTTTGAATATTTAAAAATAAAAAATATTTTTATTTATATATAAAATTCTCATTATAAAATATTTATTGAAAAACATTATAAAACATTGTTAAATTTTTTGTAAATTTACAAAAGTAAAAATGATTTTGACTTGCAATCGATTGTTATATTCCCTGCTTTAGCAGGGACTATTAAGATACATAAACACTAACCCTAAACTTATGTTAGGTATATATGTCGCTATTATATAAAGAAAACATTTGTACACATATGACCTTATTATAAAGATGTTATCTATGTCGTCATGATGTTGATCCTCTACACATATGATCACCTTATTATAAAGATGTAGCCTATCACTGTAAATAAACATATCATAATCGAAAGGAGTAGCTAAAATATAAAAAATTGACAACTTAATGTTTGGTATGGTGTAGGTAAGACAATTACTTGTTGCCTTGCTGGGAAAGAGTGATCACATAACATATCCATTTCCCAGAGAGCCCATATCATCTCCATTGAATCAAACTTGTCTCCATTGAATCAAACTCGGCTAAATGGAATGGGCTTCACCCTATTCGGCCTTGACATAGTCTTGATCGGATGTGAATGTTGCATGGGAATGGGAGGCTTGTTGCTGGACACTAGGAAACATTTTCCATTTGCACCAATTTCTACAACATTTGCATATGCAGTGATTTGTATTTGTAGATGTGCATACAAATAGACACATCTATATGTCAAAGTCATATCATCATAGAAGATGAAGGCCTTGAGATGCAAGGAGATGTGGGTGGTTAGATCGTGTGTAGTGTCGACTGCAGTGTTTATAATTAATTATTCCCCTGTAGTGACCGATTTTTATTTTGATTTTTTTAATTAATTTTAAACACTAATAAATAATGGAAATAAAATGCTATACACTAGGGTAAAAAATTCATATCACAATGATATTAACCAATGAGAAATTGAAGCAACAAAATTATAAAATTAGGAAAATTATTTGATTTTACGAAAAAAAATCACATTCATATATAAATTTAAATTAGAGTGCATAAAATCCAATCCTCCCTCCAAAATGGACCAATTAATGTACTAAAAAGCACCAAGTAATAGGTTGTCAACTATGGTTGACCGCAGAATGAAAGCTATAGTCCCTCGCCTAAAGCAGGGACTAATAAAAGTAAGATGAGAGTATAAATAAAATATGCACTCATTAGAGGATCCATGTTACAAAAGGCAATATATATTAAAAAAAAAGAAGTTAAAATTCTCTTTATTAGTCCCTGTTGTATGCATAGAGGGACTATAACGATCGATAAGTTGTTGACTTCATATTAGTTTGTCCTTTGACCACAAATATTTCCATATTATCTATTGTTGGAACCAGGGAAATTGTCACACACCCACTATGGGAACTAATATTTTTCGGCTTTTTTCCTCCTTTTTAGCGAGGAACAGAATCCCCGAATTCCTATGAGGTTCTAGCATAGGCTAGGTCTTCCAATTGGGACCTTCACCACACCAACTCACTGGTTCTTTCATTGAAGATCCGTCGTGTACAACTCACGCACCAAACGTAGGATTTACTCCCATGTGTCCGTCAGTTGTGACCCCGGGCTAAGCCAAGAGGCTCCTTTTGCATTTCGGAACTTCAGAAATTGGGAGATTGAAATGCAAGGGAGTCGAGTTATTTGACTCCCCAAACCCCAAAACCTGGAATTCTATTCACACCAAACCGCTTCGGGATTTCACCTACCGGGACTCCAAGTACCGGGATTTCACGATGTATGAAGATGAAGGTTCCTGCCCTTCGGTTTCCCAGGTGTTGCAACACCGAAACCCATATATCTACTAAGCTTATTTCAGGATTTTGCAAGTCGGGATTTCATGATATGTGAAGACAGGAGGCCTCGCACTTGGGTTTCCCGGGAGCCGAATCTCCAAAATGTCGATATATGTATATACATCTAATACTGAGTTCATGTCAGGGTTTCGCAAGTCAGGATTTCATGATGTATGAAGACAAGGAAACTAACCCTTGGGAGTCTCGGGTGCTGAAACACCGAAACATTAAAATCTACTTCCGCTCTAACATTTCGGGGTTTCTCACATCGGGATTTCGCAACATGCAAAGACAAGAAGTCTCGTACTTGAGTTTCCCAGGAGTCGAAACTCCGAAACGTCAATATATATATATATCATGCTAAGTTCATTTCAGGGTTTCATGCCTAGCGAGTACAAGGAAACTCACCCTTGGGTTTCCCGGTTGTCGAAACTCCGAAACACCGAAACTTATCCATGCTAGATTATTTCGGGGTTTCACCTATCAGTATTTCACGACATGCGAAGACAAGGAAACTTTCCCTTGGGTATCCCGGGTGCCGAAACGCCGAAATACCAAACTCAAGCCATGCTATATCATTTTGGGATTTCTCGAATCAGGAATTCATGACATGTGAATACAAGGGAACTCCCCATTGGGTATCCCAGGTGCCGAAATGCCGAAATACCAAAACTCAAACTACGCTATATCATTTCGGGGTTTCACGAATCGGGAATTCACGACATGCGAATACAAGGACACTTACCTTTGGGTATCCCGGGTGTCGAAATGCCGAAATACCAACTCTAACCACGCTATATCATTTCGGGGTTTCGTGAATCGGGAATTCGCGACATGCGAATACAAGGACACTTACACTTGGGTATCCCGGGTGTCATAATGCTGAAATACCAACTCTAACCATGCTATATCATTTCAGGGTTCCATGTATCAGTATTTCGCATCTGGCGAGTACAAAGAAACTTACCCTTGGGTTTCCCAATTGTCAAAACACCGAAACTTGTCCACGCTAGACTATTTCGGGATTTCACGACATGAGAAGACAAGGAAACTTGCCCTTGGGTATCCCGGGTTCCGAAACGCCGAAATACCAAACTCAAACCATGCTATATCATTTCAGGGTTCCACGTATCAAGATTTCGCGACATGCGAATACAAGGGAACTCGCCCTTGGGTATCTCGGGTGCCGAAATGCCAAAATACCAAACTCTAAGGGAACCATTCTTTCTAGTGCAAGGTTTCCAAACTTAGGCCATAGAATCCTTCAATGGATTCTTGGGTAATTATCACCAGGATGGGTGACCTGACTGAAAATCCTTCTTAAATCATCGAGCTATGAACTATGTGACAGGGGTGAGGTAATCTTAAGTATTTATTTAAAAATGGTGGTCCTTCCAAGGAACTCACTCTGGCTCTGGAATATGATGGATCTTTCTGGAAGGAGGTGCCTTCGGGGAAAACAACCCAGGGCATGGTTTGGGTCAAGTACATGGGACAAATCTCCCGATAATGGACTTCGAAATCTGAACTTGTTCAATATATATATATATATATGAACCGAATATGGCCATACAAATATAAGCATGCTTTTTCCTATCAAACACACCAGGTGAACACTTCTATACAGAAACCATTGATGAGTGTACAACCATGAACATGCATTTCAGGAACATTCAATTTAAAATACAAGACATAAATACTTATCAGAAAAACACCAGGTGTAATGCAACTGTTGAGAGGGGTGCTCGTTTCCACCCAACCGTAGGCTCAGTGGATCCAAAAGGATTTACCACTAGCCACCCCCGAGCTAGACCACGATGCTTTGAGACTCAGTCTCTTACTTCCCGCTCATCGAAAGTCCAGGATGAAGGTTACTCTCCTTCTCCTATGCTCATCATTCTTTGTATTTCCCGGAGTTCCTCTGGTTCTCCTTTTTGTGATTCCTGTCGTGTGTGTGTGTGTCTATATGCTCTCCTCTCCCCCCCCCCTTCCACAATTCTTTCCTCCTATGAGGTTCCATGTGGCACGAAATTCCCTATCTGATGGTCAGGTCTGAGAGATTCTACGGATGGGCGGTTCGCCCCATCCCCTCATTTAGTCTTGAGGAGCCTCCCCACCTACCATCCAGGCAAGTAATTCATTTCGGGGTCTGAGAGTGAGCTTTGGTTTTCCCAAGCACGTACAAACCCATATGGTTTGGTTCAGTGGAAGTTAACGCAGCCACTCCTGGCCCCTTCCACCATCTCTCATCAGCCACCGTGGTCTCTTTTCAACACATCCCCCTCTCAGCAGTCATGCAACATATATTCATACATCATTTACACTCCTCGGACCTTTTATACTAAGGTCCGTTAATTCAAACATTCACAATCTTTGAGTTTGCCATAGTTCTTGGCCAATATAGTTATTTTTACAGACTGGGGGAAACATGGTGTTACAGAAATGAAAACATCGATTTTTATATCAAAAAAAGTACCATATTTGTCATGATCTGATTGGACAAGGGATTGGAGGTCTTATTGTTAGCTTCAATATTCCCAATGTTATATATGTTGGCATATCCAATGTATTTGATCATATATGGTGTTTTAGAATCATATATTTTGTTATGCATTTGTCGAAGGTGGATTAATGCTAGAATTAGTTCGAATGTTTGGTTTAGCATTTTGTGCTAGGTAAATTTATGGCAATGTTTGATATGTTGGCATATCCAAGTTTGGCCTTCGAATACATTCTCTGGTGTTCGAACTATTGTTACAAAAGATATAATATTTTTTTGGGGATATGTCAGAGAGCTTCCACATTGCATTTTTTTCTAAAATGTTTACAGAGCATTTCTGACAGACTTAAATTTTTACCTAACATCCTTGGTAACGTTCAAAGGTTCTTTAACAGGCTTGTTACAATACATTTTCTTCCATTTTTTAAATTTATATGCTTCAGCGGCATTGTTGGTTCACTGGTTCATGCTTGTTTTTTTCATCTCCCCTGATTTCTTATTTGCATGTTGTTGTTGTTCTTGCTTGTCTGTTCGTGTTGTTGCAATTTGTACATTTGGGGTTCTGCAATCGCGATTGGAACTGCGTCATTACTGGTGGAGTGGTTGTTGCTTGCTTCTTTCTTCATTGCATGTTGTTTATTGTTGTTTGATTCGCCTTTGCAGGGTTGGGGTCGTACGTCTGCAGTTCGGCCTTTTGTTTCTTCTTAACTAGGTTGTTTTTTTATACTTATTCTTGTTTGCCTAGTCAACTGGTTCATGCTTCCTTTTTGCATCTCAAGTGATTTCTTATTTGTGTGTTGATTTTGTTCTTGCTTGCATGTTTGTGTTGTTGCAGTTTGTACATTTAGGGTTCTACAATCACGATTAGAAGTGTGTCATTCCTGGTGGAGTGGTTTCTTCTTGCTTCCTTCTTCATTGTATGCTCTTTATTGTTGTTTGATTCGAATTTGTAGGGTTTGGGCCCTGCGCCTGCAGTTGGGCCTTTTGGTGCTTCTTAATTGGGTTGTTATTTGTTGCTTGTTCTTGTTTTCCTAGGGTTTTCAATGTTGGGATGTTGCATCTGCAGTTGGATCTCTTTTTACATTATTTTGCAGTGGAGTCTGCATAGAATACTATTAAGATAAAACAACATACAAAAACATTGCAGTCGATGAAAATTTCATCTCTTACGTGTTCAACCAGAGTTTGTCGGCCTCAAACTATATTTCATGGTTGTCAGCCTCAAACTATATTTCATAGTTGGCGATGCTTTTTCCATGGATTATGTGTTGTTATGGTTTCATATTTATGAGAGTAGGTTTTTCTGTGTGAGAGATATAGTTGTTCTCTCCCTTTCATTTTCCTCTTCTAAACTTTTCTTTTGGCTCTATAGTTTCTTGTCTTTCTGTGGTCATTCTGATCAACCCTCGTTTGGTTGCATACTTAGGCATTTTTATGGACGTGGCTTCGCGAATAGGTTCTATAAAGCTATGATAGGTCATGTTTAGTGTATACATCTTTCACCCAGAACTTTTGTGCTCTAGAATTCAACCCAACACTCCTCGAAATCGCAAGCGTGCCTAGACCTGCAATGAGTTTGTCTATTCTACCTAGCTTTCCATACTTAGTCGGGTTTTCAAAGTTTGGTGGGTTGACGCCTTTCCAGGTTCAGAAAATTTAAAACCATCCCCACTACCTTATGTCGTTCCCAATAGACATTAATTATGCTTTCAAAAGTCACAACTGACAAGACAAGTTCGAAAAGATTGGCTTTAATAAGCGGAAAGCTTGAGGACATATCCCATTAAAATGAATAGACAAGAGAATATTATGGGATTTGGTAATTTCTTTTGCCTGCATTTTGAATTTGAAAAATAAATAAATAAATAAATATTTTTGTTGGCTCTTCTAGTTTTCTTAAAGACTTCACCATAGTCCACGAATGTGTCACCCACAGAGGCCTTGACGTCATGTTCCTCTTTAATATTATGCATATCTTAGATGTCATATTTGAGAATCTGCTCGAATATGGAAATGTTAGTACGTGCTATTAGTCACTATTCATCGTACAGACTCGAAACGATTGGCATTAATAAGAGAAAATATCAAGAACATATGTCAGTAGAATGAATTAACACAAAATCTACGAAAGATCATCCAGTGTTTCCTTTAAATACTTATTTCCATTTCTCTCTATCATCAAAGACTTGCGCTTTAGGGTGCCTTCGTTCTAATGTTCTTGGTCATGGACATGTAAGACAACTTAGAGATGCGATTGAGGCCCAGATGAAAGAAGAGAGACTGGTTTTATGTGATGTGACCTTTGAGTAAAAACAAAAACTATGTTACCCAACAGAAACTCAGAAAGGAGGCAAAAAGAACAACAAATATCTTCTGGTTGGTGTTCTCCCTGTCTTCCATGCTTTGGTTGGTTGAAAAGGTTGCTTGGAAATTTTTTTGTTGAACTTGTTTGTTTTCTTACTAGGATTTGTAATGGATTTTCAAGTCACGTGCAAAATAGTTCTTCGTTGAAGTATATAGTTTATTCCAATAACACAAATTTGGCAAGTGTATCGAATTGTGCAGATCCCACAAGAATTTGTCTTCCTCGAGGGCGATGCATTTACCATGGCTTGGAAAATGGCATGTGATGTTCGTAAATGATGTGAAATATTACTCCATTTGTGAATGTAACCAGAGGAGGGTAACAAAAACTGTAGGGTGGATAAAACAACATATTATCACTACAAAAGTTTATATTTCAAAGTTTGTTGAGCTACTTGTGGGTGTGGTAACCAAGTTGACAGAAAGCCATGTTCTTTTCCAAAGTTTGTTTGGTTACCTCTATATGTAGTTATTGACACCACATATTTGGTGTCACCTCTGAACATTCTAGACCTTTATGTGGGCCTTCATATCTTTCACAGCTATGAGGAAAGATATATTCTGATGTGATCTGCAACATTTGATACAGTTGTCAGACCTATGTTGATGTGTTCTACAGGATTTTATACACTTGACAGACCTTTGTTTCCTGAAAAAGTGATGTACCTCAACAGATTAACATTTTGTATCTAGGTTGGACGTTTTTTCCAATTTACTATAATAAAGAAAAGAAGTTCAACATACAAATGTTCAAGAAGCCTTTTCAACCAAACAGATGATCGAATACATGGAGAATAGAAGTCACAACATACTTGAATATTTTTTCTGTCCCATAGCTATTGTGACATAAAACGACTCCCTCCACTTTGAAATCGACCTCAATCACATTTCTAAGTTGTATCGGATGTCAAGGGTTAGGAACATTGTAAGGAAAGCACCTTAAATCCCAAGTTTTTGACAGCAGAGGGAAATTAATACTTAACAAATAATGGAATGTTGAATAACCAGCCATTGCAAGCAGGCCATATCTGGAAGAAACAAGCTATTCAAAAAATTAGGATAGATGTAGTTGGCAGAAACAAATAAGTACAAGACCCAAAATTGATATTCAACTCGTTTTTTTCGAATAAACGGTTCGCACGTCAAGAAAACTGTGAACAAGCTTCATCAATGTACATATTTTTCATTGGTCGATGGCAGGCAAAATCAAAATCGTTGTGGAAAATAGTCTCAGTTGTATTTTGTAACCCATCTTATTTGAATATAGAATAATTCTGGTTTATTTTTTAATAGTATTTTCCAATATGTGGTATTTGTTTTAATTTTATTTTGGAGGACCTGTCCTGCTTCCATTCTTCAGGTCCCGTAAATAGAGTGAATTAATGAGTTACAAGAAGGCAGCTCAAGTGTTGACGCAATGTTCAATATCTTGCATATATTGCAGCTTCTTCTATTTGATAATATCCATGCATATATACTAATATCAGTACTATTGGAATAAATACAAAAACTTCTTCTTCGACAAAGCTTAGGCAATTATGTTTGAGTTTGCAGTATTAAACAACTATGTTCCATATTCCGTCATATACATTTGTAGCCAAAGAGATTTCATGATCTGCAATTTATCCTTTAACTACTGATAACTCACCAAGCATTCAAAAAGATTGGCATTAATAAAGGAATGACTGAAGTTGTCTTAATTACTTAAATCACACCAAATTTTGATTACATTTAATTTAATTTAGATATTATTTTTTATGGAGATTCGATGTTTTCTCATGTCATTGCAAGTAGTACAAGATGAATAAATGATAAGGAGTTTATCGCGTTAAAACCACAATGCAAATTCATGTTTCTTGTTGCATTATATACATCTTGCAGTCAAAATTTTCGTTGTTTCATCGAAAATTGTGAACGGAAGAGCATCCTACAAATTGGGAGATCATTTGCATTTGAAACAGAAAAATTCATTAATATATATTAGTATAAATACTATTAAGATAAATATGAAAACTTTCTCCATTAATACATATTAGTATGAATACTATTGAAGTAGATATCAAACCTTTTTCTTGGCCAATACTTAGTCGGTTATCTGGCCAGCACACCCCAGGTTCGCGGTACCCAGCACCTATGTCTCTTGTTTCATCATATACATTTTGCAGCCAAAGAACTTCAGTTATCTGCAGTTTATGCTTTTACTAGTGAGAACCCATCAGGGGTTCAAAAACATTGCCATTANGGACTGTCAGATACTTATCCCTTTTCCCATTTTCCTTTTCCCATCCATTATGGATTTCTGGTTTTATACTTAGTTGTCTTTCTATGATGGGTGGTTGCAGGGTTCGCAGGCTGGCATATCTTCATCTCCATCTGTATCTTCACATGATGAATCCGACCGACCGTTGTTCCTTTCCATACCTAGTCAATTTTATGTTCATAGTTGACGGGTTGGCGCATACGAACTAGCCTTTTCTTCTTCCCGCCTGTTATCTCTTTCTAGATATATACTTATTCTCCTTTCTATGGTATATGGTTCCAGAGTTGGTGGGATGACATGTCTTCATCTCCATCTATATCCTCACATGACGGATCCGACCGACTGTTGTTCCTTTCCATACTTAGCCAATTTTATGGCCGTCGTTGCGACGTCAGCGCTCATGAATTCATATGTTTATCATTCTGTTATATACATATTTCACTCAAAACATCCGTGATCTACAATTCCAACACGGGTTCCTTGTATACATTAACTTCGTTCAAATTATCTGTCCATGCCTTCCATCCCCAACAACTTCATGTCCTTCCTGATATACATCAACTATGCTCTTACTAGTGACAACTGGACATAGTGGTATGAAATATGCTTCTGTGATCTGCAATTTATGCCTTAACTGGTGAGAACTCAGCTGGGGTTCGAAAGCATTTGCATTACTAAGAAAACAATAGATGTTCTTCTGCGAGATACTTAGTCCTTTTTTCCTTGTCTTGTTCCTGTGTATTATCGCTTTCTAGTTATATACTCAGTCACATTTCTATGATCATGGGTTCCAACATTGGCCTGGCAAATTGGACTGTTCATTGTTCATTTTCATACTTAGTGAATTGTATGCCCGCGGTTGTCGAGTTGGTGCTTTTGAACTATGATTCTTGTTGTTTAGTGATATACATCTTCCACTCAAAATTTTCGTGATCTACAATTCCACTGCGAACTCCTTCGTCCTTTTTCCCTTTTTTTCTTCCCATGTATTGTGGAACTATAAAGTATGGACATGACATTTTATAGACCATGTACGAATTGTGCATTCCATACCTAGCCACTTTTTGGATCACGGGTTCTCGGGCGGGCAGGCTCAAAATTGGGCCTCCATTGTTTTGTTCCCTACAAATAGCACCCAAAATTCCACGATATACAAATTTACAAGCGGACCTACGGGTTGGCTGACTCAACATTGCACTTCTATTTTTCTGTGTCCTCTAAACAACGCTCGTAGTTTCGTGATATAGAAATTGACATGCGGACTCCAGGGTTTGCGGGGTGAAGATTTCCATTGTTTACGGATGGTAATCCCTATCAACTATCTAACAGTATCTAAAAACATTATTTTCAATACTATATTAGCTCTTAGTAGTGACAACTAGACACAGGTATGAAACAGTTGGCATCACACCCTCCGCAATATACAAATTGACTACCAGATTCTGACATCGTCCGCTCTTCCGTGTTACAGATTATGCATTCAAATGTTCAGAGTGATACAATATGAACATTGGGGCCTCACGTCTTCTGCAAAGACCTCGTCAGCCTGTTTTGGATCCTCCTGTTTCCAGGTTCATGAAATGTCCAACTCTTGGATACTGTTTTCGGTTGGCACCAAGCTTCGTTCTACCACGGTTCACAAATGTTTTAAAGTATCCCTAGTAACTTCCTCTCATTCCTAATATATATTGGTTGTGCTCTTACTAGTGACAACTGAACACAATGGTACGAAACAATTGGCATACGGCCCTTCGCAATATACAAATTGACTAATGGGTTCACATCTTCTATTCAAAAATTTTGTGATCTGCAATTCCACCATGGACTCCTTAGTCCTTTTTCCCTTTTCTTCTTCCTGTGTATTATGGCTTTCTGGTTATATACTTAGTCGCCTTTCTATGGTCGCAAGTTCTAGCATTGGCGGGTTGACATATCTTTATCTCCATCCATATAATCACATGACAAATCCAATCGACCGTTGTTTCTTTCCATACTTAGCCAATTTTATGGCCGCAGTTGTCGGGTTGGTGCTTTCCAACTCTGCTTCTTGTTGTTCTATGATGTACATCTTGCATTCAAAACTTCCATGATCTACAATTCCACCATAGACTCCTCAGACTCGCAAGATTCACTCTACCACCATTCACAAATGTTTCAAAGTATATGTCGATGTCTTCAATCCCCACTAACTTCTTGTCCTTCCTAATATACATTGGTTATGTTCTTACTAGTGAAAATTGCACACATTGATACGAAACATTTCGCATCCACCCCTGCGCAATATATAAATTGACTACCAAGTTATGACATCGTTCCCTCTTTCGTGTTACATATTATGCATTCAAATGTTCTAAACAATACAATATGATTGTTGGGGCCTCACGTCTTATGGGGAGACCTTGTGAGCCTATTTTGGATCCTCCTATTCATGGGTTCATGAAATATCCAATTCTTAGTCACTGTTTTGGGTTGGCGCATTTGAACTCTATTGCTTCTTGTTCCGACATATACATATTGCACTCAAAATTTTCGTGTTTTACAATTCCACGGCGGACTCATTGGTCATTTTCCCCTTTACTTATTCCCATGTATTATCGCTTTGTGGTTGTATACTTATTCACCTTTTTATGATCGCGATTTCTAGCATTGGCGGGTTCACATATCTTTATCTCCATTTATATAATCACACGACGAATCTGACCGACTGCTTTTTCTTTCCATACTTATCCAATTTTATGGCCGCAGTTGCCGGGTTGGCAATTTCGAACTCTGCTTCTTCTTGTTCCGTGATGTACATCTTGCACTCAAAACTTTCGTGATTTACAATTCCACTGTGGACTCCTTGAACTCGCAAGCTTCACTCTACCATGGTTCACAAATGTTTCAAAGTATTTGTTGTTGCCTTCCGTCCCCACTAACTTCTTTTCCTTCCTAATATACATTGGTTATGCTCTTACTAGTGACAAATACACACACTGATACGAACAATTCGCATCTGGTCATCCACAATATACAAATTGACTACTGGGTTCCACCATCATCCCCTCATCCGTGTTATAGATTATGCATTCAAATGTTTTGAATGATACAATTTGACTATCGGGGCCTCACGTCTTCTAGGGAGACCTTGTCAGCCTATTTTGGATCCTCCTGTTCATGGGTTCATGAAATCTCCAATTCTTAGTCAATGTTTCGGGTTGACGCATTTGAACTTTGTTGCTTCTTGTTCCATGATATACATATTATACATATTACACTCATAATTTGCGTGATTTAGAATTCTACCGCAAAGTCCTTAGTCCTATTTCCCTTTTCTTCCTCCCATATATTATCGCCTTCTGGTTATATATTTAGTCACTTTTCTATGATTTCGGGTTCCAGCCTTGGTGGGATGACATATCTTCATCTCCATCTATATCCTCAGATGAAGAATCTGACCGACCATTGTTCCTTTCCATACTTATCCAATTTTATGGTCGCGGTTGTCGGGTTGGAGCTTTCGAACTCTGTTACTTCTTGTTTCATGCTATACATCATGCACTAAAAACTACCGTGATCTACAATTCCACCGCAGACTCCTCGAACTCACAGGCTTCATTCTACCATGGCTCACAAATTTTTCAAAATATCTCTCACTGTCTTCCATCCCCACTAACTTCTTGTCCTTCCTGATATACATTAGTTATACTCTTACTAGTGATATACAAATTTTCCTCTGCACTTTCCTACCATACCCTCTGCTTTGCTATGCATATTGCACTCAAAAAGTTCTGAGACATACAATTTGACCCTCGTGCCCTCACCTCCAACGATTGTACCTTGTAACCCTATTTTGAAGTTGCTTTTCCTGGTACCTGCAACCTCCGTACTTTCTTTCTATGCAATTAGAAACCTTTCATGCTAAAAGCTCACCATGCAGGAACCGTCAACATTGTCATTAATAAGCCAAATGCTCGAGGAGATCTCCCATTATTACGCATTAAACCAATATATGCAGAGAGTTATTTTTTCCCTTCTGATTGTTCATCTTGAACATGCGTCGTCATGTTGGCCCGCTCAAGAAATCAACAATGTTTAATCGCTCATTGTTGTATCCGCCATGTTCGCATTTCTATGTATGCAATTACTAGTGTTTAATGTTAACAACACATCATGCAACAATCATCCAGATTGTCATTAATGAATGAAAGTCTTGATGACATATCCCATTCACACGCATTGGACCAAGATTTGAGCAGGGTTATATTATGCCTTCCAAATTTTCATTTCATTCATCATCTGGAGAAAAAAAACGTTCTTCTAGACTTATGGAAGAAGGTCGATGATAGTTTTGTGGAGATACAGTAAATATCTTCGGACATTAGGACCAGAACTTCCTGTGGTCCAAGGCATACTTTTACTATTCATCCCATTATGCCTAGAACGAAGTGATTTGGACCTCTGGAATAGCTCATGCAGGTTGCATCCCTGAGGTTTTTTACTGTAAGGAAGTCAAAATATATTCCAGGCCAAATAATTATTCCACTGTGTGACCATTCTCCTATTTCTTTGTCACCTCAGGTCTTCTACGAGATGTTAAAATTGCTCGAGCCAACATTGACATTCAAAGGACAAGACTACAAGCAGTTTCTAGAAAAACATGATAATGGTTTGGACATGTTAGCTGACTTCCTCGAAGACCCAACAACAGTTCCTGAAGATATCACAAGGTTGCAGGTAAGTTCCTTTAGAAATCCATTCCAAGAAATTGCTTGGTTGTTTACAATAATAATGGGACAGGCATCCACGGCAAGCATATGGCCAAGCAACCAGGTTTTTGAACAGGAAGGGCACACTTGAAGAAAAGGAAAATCACATTGTCCTCATGGTATTTGGCTCTAATTAAAATCCTTCTTTCCTTCCATGCCACATCATGGACAAGATATTTGTTGCAGAAATAGCGAGGCAATACAACCACTGGTTGCATTTTTTCCATGACAAGAAAAAAAAGCAATTCATTCCTCTGCCCTAGAAAGTCGGAGACTTTGTGTGCAGAAACATCAACAAGATTGACGAGTTTTCTGAACATTTCAAGAAATTGAACCTAATGTATGTTGAGAGGCTAAAAGGGTTCAACCCCAATGGGATTTTTCAAGAACATTTACTACCAGTTGCCTTCAACAGCTCTTTTATCCATAGACACATGACCGAAGATAGGGACAGTGATGACAACAATCCTTCTTATGTCAATTGTGACACAGAGACATTTCAAAGCGAGACTGAATTCTACATAAAATAGGGAAAAGTATCTGGTGAGAAGAGTACCGAGTCCCTCGCCAGCACTCCCAAGAGCATGAAATCACAAAGCATCGCTTCAATGGCCCACCCCAATAAGAAAGAAACCCATAAATATTGGAACAGAGGAGGAGATAAGAACCATCCTCACACAAAAATTGATAGTTCTCACAAAATTCCACTGACGAAGAAGAGAAAAAACAATGCAGGGCAGGTGGAGGAACCCGAAATTGAAAGTGGACAGCTGCAAATTGAAATTGAAACTGAGCACATGCAAAAAATTGGGTCGTCCGCAGTGGAAATAGCTAAGACTGAAATTTTTTACGAATATGAATCCTTTGTTGGACACACCTACCACACTTAGAGTGGGGGGTTAATGAGTGTGGGGATATTTTTCCCAAAACTTCCCTCTTACACAAAAAATCCTTAGTTAACATTCAACATTTTCTCATTACTCATTGTGGTCATTTATAATCAGTTAGATGTGAATACATATCAGCAACATATCATCAAAAAATCATCTCCACAAGGAACACAAAGAACACAAGATGTATGTACAATTTTTCTTTTTATTATGGACTTCAATCTGGGGGTTTTTCAACAAC